>JAZHYW010006936.1:0-138515 GCA_037355805.1 Ixodes ricinus
AGGAATCATGGAAAAAGTTTTAATTTCTCGTCTGTCTCGAATCACATTCAAAGTGATGACTACAGGGTGTCACAAAAGAAAATTTACACTGTCTTTTTTACCGAAAAAATAAACTAGGCATCGCCGAACGCTCATTCTCCGCCCAAAGGTAGAGCTAGAGGTCACAACCAGATGCCAAAGTTTCAGCCCGATCCGATAACTTAATCAAAAGTTAAAAGTGATTTTCTGAAAATTTCAATGGGAAAATGGAGCCCATTTTTGCCCGTTTTCGGTTTCTGGTGCCATAGAGCCCCATGTGTTCGAAAACTCCGTCGGCCGCCATTTTCCCATAGAAATTTTCAGAAAATCACTTATAACTTTTGATTAAGTTATCGAATCGGGCTGAAACTTTGGCATCTGGTTGTGACCTCTAGGGCTACCTGTGGGCGGAGAATGAGCGTTCGGCAATGCCTAGTTTATTTTTGAGGTAAAAAAAGACCGTGTAAATTTTCTTTTGTGACACCCTGTACTTGGTAACTGATAAGTGGTTTCTTTATAAGGATGTAGAACAGTGGACTGAGGACGACAGACGAGGTGTTTCACAGGAGGGAACACCAATGTTGCAGTCAAGTGAAGGGGAAGGTTCGATACAGTGGCGTACCAACTTGTTTTTGAGTAGGGGGGGGGGGCAGACCAGACCCCCCGCCCTCCCAGGACCGGGGGCGGTGCCCTTGGTATCTCTTGGGCGCCGCCGGCCAGTTTTTTCCGTGCCCAGTGGCGGTTGTTTCAGTATTTTGTATTTTGAAGCACGGTGCCGTTCGCTTCAAGCAAAATGGCAGCCTTGTTTTCCACCCAGCCTAACCCGGCCTAGCAACACATGCCGTCGGTCAAGGAGGATAGAAGGGTAGGAGAGGGCATGACGTCAGCCGCGTAGCCTCCACAAGCCATGCTCCCTTGACGCCTCGCCTTTCTCATTTCTCTCCTTACCCTCCTCACTTATCAGCCCAACATGACCACATCATGTGACTGTAGCTAGCCTTCGATCTGATAACACCAACCGGACGGAGCGCGCGCAAGCCTGCAAGGAATCCTCCTACAATCAACCATCCATCTCGCACGTGACAAGTCACGCGCACCAATAGCCAGAGAGATCTGTGGTCACGTTGGCCACAACATTGTTTGAACTTTTTATGACTAGACTTCACCAATATTGCAACGTGAACCCGCCTAGTACTTATAACCTCCTTGCAGTTGGTACTCTAGAACCGGAAAGCAAACAAAGGGTCCATTCTCTATAGTGCTTACTGGTGGCACTAACATTTGCAAAATCGTCCACTGACAGAGAGAGTACTTCCCCTATTTCAACTATAGCATCAATGTGTATTTTTGCAACAGGTCTACACTCTGTTTCACATCACGTCCCACCGCAGCGGATGCTACGAGCCACCTCAGCCAATCCAGCTCTGTGAATGTGGCATGTGATATGCTCTAAGCATGTCACCCTCTTTAAGGTCACGTAACATTCTGCAGGGCCTTGAATTGGCTTCGGTGGCTTGTAGGTGGTGCAGTTGGCAATGATTGCCCTGCGGCTAACGGTTGCCCTGTGGCCACTGTTGCAAGAGCGAACTGTGGTTGGAGCACAAAACTGTGAAGGTAGGCTTGTCAGTCATTAGCATAAGGGCTTGGGGAAAGTGATCTACGTGATTTTCCTCATTTACTGGCCCACCCTTCCATTGAGGCTTTTGAAGGGATGGGACGAAGATATGTTAAGCAAAATAGCTGTCAACTTAAGAAAGATATAACAACGTCAGCAATCGGAGCATGTTATGGACAAGAGGCTAAACCTATGAACCTACCACTACAAGCAATTTATGTTGATTTATATGGCAAAGAAACTGCCTCTGCTTGCCAAACATTTTCGCTGCATCCTTATTTTCAGAACGGGGCTGGTGTGCTGCAGCAATCAAATAACAGATAAAGAAATAAACTTTAAAAAGTTGAGGTGACAAGGGCACGCATCGACTGACCTCACTGAAGTGAACGCCGCCATCCTTCAGCATTCCGCTCCACTCTCGGCTGTTCGATGAAACCATGGCCTGCCTTGTGACTCCTGCAGAAAGTGTTGGTCTCCCGGTCATCCTTGATCTCTCCCGCAGAACCTCGGCACGGGCTGACTGTCCACCGATCCCGCGGGCTACTTTGCCTCGGGAGGATGACCGCCAACCCAGCGATCATGACCGACAGACGCTTAATCAACGCTAAAGAACGAATCGACTGAACCTCGACAGCCACGGCTGGTTTCAATAGGAAAAGGCCGAAGGTCTTTCCACAAGGAACCCGCCACGGAACCACGGAACCCCCAGCAATCAAAGCACGTGGTACGCCGAGTTTTGGGCGAAATACACAGGCAATCGGAATCTCGCAAAAGAAATACATACGTGAAAAATCAACAATACACCAAGAAGGGAAAACCAACGCTCAGAAACGTGGATTACCGACAAACAAAGTCGGATTTGCAAAGGTTACTGGAACACTCGGAGCCGGAGAATGTAAACAAAGGTCGATACGCGGGCAACGAAGTGATTCTCCCGCCGCTTGTCAAATGTAGCACGTGACGTCACACATAATAGTTATCTCAAAAATCAATGATTATATCTAATATGATTTCGTTTCTACTAATTTAAAATCTATATAAATAAATTTAAATAAATATTTCACTCAATTTACATTGGCACGTGACCTTTTTCTTAATAGCCAATCAGAATTCTGGGTCTACCCAACGCTGGACGTTGCGTCGACCGGGTCGACGTGGACACTGCCATCATAAAAAACACTCCGTCCAATGTAACGACCGTTTACAACTCTCACAAGTCGTCTCTGTATGCACTCCAACCTGAGCGCCTGGCTGACACCCAAAGAATTCCATACCGTAGAACAAAAGTTCAACCGTGATAGAACCAAAGCCCGAAAAATGGTCAGTATAGAGGTGTAATTCCAGAAGTCATGGGTAATGTGTGCAATTATGCCCAGGATTCGCAAGGAATCATTAATAACCTTTGAGATATGATAGCTAATTTTCAGGCGTGAATCGACCAGAATGCCAAGGTCACGCACAACAGAAGATCTTGAAATTTCAGAGCCGTCTAATGTGCACATGAACAACAACATTTTCCTTATGGAAAAAAGAAACAACCTTAGCTTTGGTGGGGTTTTAAACGAGCGAGTTCGCACAGCGCCACAAATGAATTGCATTAATATTTTTTGTAACAATTCACAGTCTACAGGCGTGTGGATACTACGATAAATGTTCACGTCATCAGCATACTGAAGCATCATTGACTCACTCACACATGTGACAATATCATTTACAAAAATATTAAAAATCAAAGGTCCAAAGTTTGACCCTTGTGGTATCCCAGAGTTCAACAGATAAGGGAATGATTTGCAACCTAAATAGGAGAGCATGTTTGAGCGTTCACCCAGATAACTAGCAAACCAGTTGCAGAAACTTAAGAAAGGCCCATATTTAACAGCTTCGACAGCAATAAATTGTGATCTACGAGGTCAAACGCCTTCGAGACAGTCAAAATAAATGGCATCAACTTGACCACGGGACCCAACTCTAGGTTTCGCGAACTCAAGAAAGGTTAAAAGATTTGTTTCAACAGATCGTCCACGACAAAAATCGTACTTGCTTGGACTCAGCGTCTGCTTAAAATGGAAACTCACACGCTTGAAAATGAATTTTTCAGAAACATTCGGAGCAAGTTGAAAAAATGCAATTGCCCTGTAGTTATCGATACATGTGGAGCTTCCAGATTTGTGTACTGGCACAACCAAAGCAGTTTTCTAGGCTGACGGAAATGTACTTGTTATTAAGGACATGCAAAAAATGTGATGCAGTACAGGAGCCAAGATATAAGGGCACCATTTAACAATAAAGGCCGGGATCTTATCTTCCCACATTACTTTTTTGGAGGCAAGTTCTTTTATGGCCGAGACCACGTCATCAATAGTCAATACAGGAATGGACATCAAGAGGGGATTTTCAGAACACGGGTTGCGTTGTTGGACTGGGGGACATTGGGGTTTCCTATTGATGAGAAGTGTTTTGCAAAGAGATTGCACACACTGAATGATTCAGAGACATCACCCGTCTGAGTCTTGAGAGTTACAGCATCAGCTCTACTGGATGGCTTACTATACCTAACATATTCCCAGAGGCGGTCGGGACAGCGCTTAATCAATGGAGTCATGCAGTTTGCATTTTGTATCTTTTAATTGAACGCTTCCAGGGAGAGCGATACTCCTTAAATAAAGAGTGTCATTTGTCCAAACCAGACGACTTATATTTTTTATGATAACGCGATTTCAAAGTTAGTGCCCGCCAGATATCACGTGAGAACCACCAAGGAAATTCACCTCGGGTACCACATTTCATCGGTATAGAGCGGTTCATAGCAGACTTTAAAAGATCTGTCAGCCAAGAGAGGGCACTGTCATACATAAGCACACTCGTAAAGAGTGTCCCAGTTATTATCGCTCAAATGCACATACAATTCGAGGTGATCACCACGAGCCCAGTCAAACATCGGAGCCCGCGCATCCGATCTGACAGTAAAGGGAAATGAAACCACCACTGAAAATGGCGGATGGCACTTGTCGACAGAAACGACTGGATAGGCAACAAAGCTCTGCGAGACCACTCTGATGTTCGTTATGCACAGGTCAAGGACGTTACCGGCAGCATTTATGGCACGACTAACTTGTTGAAAACCATTAAAATTTACGAAACCAAGTACCTCCTGTTCACATCCAGTGCTAATATCTGCACTGGACATGTTCAAACCCCAGTTAACTCCAGGTACACTCGTGAGCGATATGAAGGTGAACAGCCGTCTTCTTGTTTTTGACGCTCCTGCATGTTTTGGAACAAGCTCTGTTCGAGAAGAGGGCTAGAACGCAAATTTTAGACCCCAAGCCAAGTACCATTTGCCACGTTGAGAGTTAATATAGCTTTAGGGAGCCGTAAAACAGGCCAGTAGTACTCCCTACGGACTCTCACGACTGTGCGGGCAAAACCAAGGTGTCCCGACGTTGGCTCGTCGTGGCTGGCATAAAGAATTTCGTCGCGAAGGGCATTCAGAACGACAAGAACGTATGAGGCCGGGATTGCTTAGAAATTTTTCTTGTACAGAACATCGTCTTTTAAGCAGAATGAACCCTGACCTCGATAAAATGTGGTTGGTACAGGCGTATCACGGCCTTCCAGGTGCTCAATAAGAGCACGAAGCGCGGGTGTCTCTTTGTTGCTGTTGGGCCGTGATCGCAGTGTCAATAGCTCCAAGAAAGGCGTCGTCCATTTCATCGGTGTACGGAGCAGGGTCAACAGGAGCACGAGAGAGACAGTCCGCGTCGTTGTGTTTTCGCCTCGACTTGTGCACGACGATGATTTCAAATTCCTGAAATCTCAGGCTCCAGCGCGCAAAACGCCCGGAAGAATCTTTGAGGGTAGGCAACCTGCATAGACAATGGTGATCGGTGACTACTTTGAAAGGCCTCCCATAAAGGTTGGGGCGAAACTTTATGGTGGCCCAAATGATGGCGAGATACTCTTTTCCCGTGGTCGAATAGTTAGTCTCTGCTTCGGACAGTGAGCGGCTGGCATACAAAATCTCCCGTTCGACTCCATCTTGCCACTGGACTAAAACGAATCCGAGGCCAACGTTGTTAGCATCAGTGTGGATCTCGGTCTCTGCGAGCTCGTCGAAGTGTGCGAGAACTGGTGCCGACTGCAGGCGACCTTGAAGCTCTTCAAAAGCACACTGCTGCTTTTCCGTCAACGAAATTAGAGCATCGTCACGCGTGGGTCGAGTGAGCGGTACGGCGATTTCGGAAACTTGCTCCACAAAGCGTCTATAATAGGCGCACAGTCCCAGAAACTGAAACACGGTCTTCTTGTCGGTGGGAGGAGGGAACAATCCGACGGCAAAAAGTTTTCTCAGCGTCGGGTAGAACGCCTTCTGCGCTCACGACGTGGCGGAGAAATTTGAATTCTTCGTATCGAAGTGGCACTTTTCCGGCTTAAGTGTGAGGCAAGCGGTCTTTATGACTCGCAGTACAGCTTCTAGCCGATTCAAGTGGTCGTCAAAGCTCGTGGAAAACACTACAACATCGTCCAAGTACACAACGCATGTTTGCCACTTGAGGTTGGTAAGAACACTGTCCATCATCCGCTGGAATGTGGCCGGCGCCAAACATAGTCTAAACGGAAGGACCTTACATTCATAAGACCATCGGGCGTAACGAGAGCGGTTTTCTCTTGGTCTCTTTCATCAACTTCGATCTGCCAATAGCCTGTTTTGAGATCCATCGATGAGAAGTACTTCGCGCTACACACCCTGTCCAGAGTATCACCTATGTGAGGCAGCCGGTATACATCCTCCTTGGTGACCGTATTTAGCTTACGGTAGTCTACGCAAAATTGTAGTCAGGCGTAAAGTCATCAGCGTGATGTCGCCGCCGGAGCGTCGCTTGCAAAAGGTGCGCTTCGGACCTCATCTGTGCTCGTTGTATGCTTTGTGCGATAGACTGTGAGGCAACCGCCTCTACATCTACGGCCTCGAGATCGGCAGCAGCGTCTACATCTATGGCCGCTTCCGCAGGTAATCGAGGCCGCCCACCCAGGCAAATATGCAACAACGATCATTAAGTGTCCACATCTAGGCGCCGTTTTTGACGTCGTCCTCTAGGCATCGTTCTCGATGTCGTCCTAAAGGCCAGTCCTAGAAGTCCTCCTAGACGTTGTTCTTGACGGCGCCCTAGAAGTCGCCCTGTACGTCGTCCTCTAGTCGTCGCTCTTGACGTCGTCCTAGACGTCGTTCTTTATGTCGTCCTAGAAGTCGTCCGAGACGTCATCCTTGAGGTCATTCGAGAGGTCGTCCTAGACGTCGTCCTAGACGTCGTCCTTGACGTCGTCCTCGACGTTGTCCTCGACGTCGTCCTCGAGATCGTCCAAGACGCCGTACTTGGCGTCGACCTCTAGGAAGTCGTCTTCGACGTCGTCCTAAACTTTAATACGTGTAGAAGCATTAGTCGAAAACATTTCACCCGCGGGACAATCATGCTTTCATCTTCCTACACGTAAGCAGTCTTAAGTGCACTCGTGTAATTTTAGAGCAGTGTAGCACTGCTTATACATCATGCAAAAGACAGTCGGCATACCGATTTCAGAGCGAGTTACCGAGAAACTCGTGCTTGAAATCTTGGTTTTGAAAGCGCACAAAAGACGAGGACAGAGTAAGAAACACAAACGACGGACGAGCGCTCACTCGCAACTGATAGGTTTTATTGGGACCTCAGAAAACACAAAAAGCATCCCGCCCCTCCCCCAGATCGCTCATGCGCACTGCAGCTCCTTGTTGTCAAACTACACATCTTAAAACTGTAAAATCACGATGTTTACGTGTTGACACGTGTCGTTGTCTTTAGAAACGCCAACTCGCCCTCAGTCAATGCAAGGGAGGGTTGGCTTATGCATCCCTCTCCCCGAGAAGCTATCTGAAAGGCCTCCAAGATCTCTCTCGCCCTCTGTTCTTTATACGTGCCCAAAATATTTGTGTCACCGAACGCTGGAGAGCAGCCGCACCTGTCACAGTGGACAGCCAGGTGGCCCGACGGAGTCGCTCGAAGAGAGGCACGGTGCTCCCTAAGCCTTTCATTAACACAGCGACCAGTTTGGCCCACGTACACTTTGCCACAGGATAGAGGAATGCAATACACCACACAAACCCGACATCGAACAAAACAGTTCACATGTTTTTTTCCACAGGAAAATTCACCTCTCTTCTTCCCCTCCCCCGACTCTCGGACCCTCTTACACAATTGAAGTAATTTGTTGGGAGCCTTAAACACCACCTGTACGTCATACCGCCTCGCAACATTCTTAACATTGTGCGAAACACCGTGTAGGTACGGGAGCACCACCGGTCTCTTCGACCTTTCCCGTGGTGCCCGGCTGACAGGACCTTTCAAACCCTTAATCAGCCCCGCCGACACTTCCCCGATTATTCGTAAAGGAAAACCTGCTTCCGTCAATTTCCTCACTTGATCATTGAAGCTTTTCTCCACCACGTGGAAGCATGATTTCTTGAGGGCCGAACCAAGGCAAGACGCCGCGATGCCTCTTTTTACTATTTTCGAATGCGCCGACTCGTACGGCAGGAGCGCTTTTCTTGAGCGGGGACTAAAAGCCCAACAAACATGGTTGCTTGACAAACGGAGAGACAAATCCAAAAACTGGAGGCAACCCTCCGACGGTGTCTCGAAGGTAAACTTCAGTCCTTTCCCAAGTTTTTCGAAGACTGACGACACTTTGTCTACAACATCCGCCCTACCGTTGACTTCAACAAAAATAAGGTAGTCGTCTACATATCTAAACATTTTTATGACACCCTCAACCCCCAGTGCACCCTCGAGAGAAACATCGAGCTGTCCAAGGAAAATGTCGCTAAGAACCGGCGCCACACAAGAACCAATGCATATGCCATTCCTTTGCACAAAAATTCCCTTCTCCCACTGAACCAGCATGGACTTCAAATAAAAACTGAGTAATTCCAAAAAACCCTCCACTGTAACTCCGCAAGAGTTTCTGAACTTGACCTCCCCCGTCGCGTCAATGCAGTCGTTGACAGCGACTAGTAACTCCTTTTGTGGAATCGAATAAAATAAATCTTCCACGTCCACAGAGAAGACTCGGCAAGATTTCGGGTTGTCATCCTTAAGATAGCTGATGACGGCATCAGAGCTGCGTATCGCAAAAGGGTCACAAATCGACAACGTGGACAGCTGTTTCTGAAGAAAGCCCGCCACCGCCCTTTGCCAAGAGCCCCTTTCCGTCACTATGACCCTGAACGGCCAGCCAGCTTTGTGGGTCTTGGCTGTAAAAAAGGCATCGAGGTTCATGCCCTTACTCCGGTTGACCAAACTGCCCAAACTTTTCAGGTCAAGCCGGTCACATAAAACTTTTGCTTCCTCTTTAACTTTCTTGAGACACACCCCCTAACCTCTCGGAAATTCTTTTCTAGAGCCAGCCTTGCCTTATCTCGAAACTCGCCCTTCGGGAGCACAACGAACGAACCCTCCTTATCCGACACAAGGACACTTAGATTCAAGTCCACCAAAGAGTCAACCACAGACGTCAGGTTTACCGTCCTTCCGTTTTTTCCATGTGACCGAACCAAACAGTCAACACCCTCACTGACACATCTGAGTTTTTCTTCCTCTCCCACACGGTCCGTATGTCTTCCTCTCCCACACGGTCCGTACCATATGTTTAGGAACCCCCTCCCCTCTCCTTCGTTTTACGCCCTAAATTTTACACATGCAGAAATCAAGAGGGGGTCAGGACATCCGGACCCCCCCCCCCTCTAAATCCGCCCCTGGTTATATATAGGGTGTTTGAAATACCAAAGCCTGATCTAAAATGGGCTGTAAAAATCGGCGCCTGCACATAACAATCTAAACTTTTTGTCAATGGTGTATTTCACAGGTCGGTTTTATCTTGCAGAATTACAAAACGTAGTTCTAGCCGCCCGGCGAAAGTAAACAGACAGCACGCAGACGAAATCCGTCGGAAGCAAGATTACCGTTGGCGCCGTCGTTATGCAGCTGTGTTTTCGTTTATTCTTGTAACTTCAACTTCTGCTATCATTGTCCACGTTTATCTTTAAACTAAGGGTACATTACAAAATTGTTCTGTTCATTTTACTATACTTCGTTTCAGCTTGGGTCCAGACGCAGCCGATGCTACAAGCGCGAGCTCCGGGCTTCCAGCGTCCTTGCCAAGCACGCGCGCTCGTGGAGTACAGGCACTGTTCAGGGCCACACGCTCGTGCTTGTAGCATCGGCTGCGTCTGGACCCAAGCTGAAACGAAGTATAGACCGCGGTTGTCGCGAGCAGCCTACATAAGGAGGTAGCGCCATCTATCAATGCGTGCGCCAAACGCACCCCGCAACTCTACACTGTCGTCTGCGTCGTCGTCCGCCGTTTACCCTGGCAAGCTTTTGGCCCAATTTTTTACTGAAAGGTAGCTACGCTTTGTAATTTTACAAGCTAAAACCGACCTGCGAAATACACTTTTGACGGAAAATTTACATTGATACCCGCAGGCGTCGATTTTAACGGTCCATTCTAGATCGAGCTTCGGTATTTCAGACGCACTATATAACCATTGCGCGAAAGGTTTACGCATTTCTTCGAGTATCAGCGTGGCGGCAGCAGCGGTTTCGGCCCTTTTTTATGTTGTGGATACTTCAGTGCTTATTGGGAGCCCAAAAAGCAACGGGCCACTGCCAAACACGCGCACTCGTGCAGTGCAAGCACCGTTCAAGGCAACATGCATCGTGCTTGAAGCTTAATTCGACCTCGCCCCCCATAAAGTGAAAAAAAGGCATTGGGTAGGAGATCGAACTATAGGGGGTGCTTTACCGAGCTTGTTGTCCACACAGCCCGGTGTTTACTAACACAGCATGACAAAGAAATGGAACCTCGCCTAGCAGAGTCTGGGACCGAGCGCTTCGCTCTGTACAGTGCTTTAGTTGCACGAGGAGCGGCCTTCGAATCGTCATTTTCGATTTCACGGATCAAAAACAAACAAGAAAAGATGGTTTGTTGTCCCCACAGCTCAAGAGTACCGCTAGAGGCGTAACTCTTGAATCTCCTCCCTAATATAAATTCCTAAAAAAAAAACAGACTCATGGTCTGTTCCATTTTCGGTGTTAAAGCGTGCGGCGCATGGTTTGGTAGTGTTTCGAAGCGACGAACACGCGCGTGCTGGGCTGAGGAGATCGCACGCTGGGCTGAGGAATTGTAAATATTGGAATGATGTATAGTAATACATACAGGGCGGGGCACACAGGGTGAGCCTAGATTTGCCGAATGTTTTTGTTTGCGCAATGGACCCACCTCACTAAACGTTCGGCGCATGCGTCACGCCGCCCTAACTTTGGTTCACAGGAGGCAGACGGCAGTGCACGCGAAAGCTCGGGCCGTCTCGTGCTCTACAAGCGCAGCGCTCCAGCGAGGTTGTCGCACGTGCAGAACGACCAAAGTTCCCTCCATGCAGCGCGGCAGCTGTGGCGCAGTCAGACTGGCTGGTGGGAGCGGTCTATTCGCGCATAAAAGGCACTTTCCAAGGTCATAAGTTCGTGTCAGTGCCTTTGTCTCATTGCAAGTATTCCTGAGAGGGAGTATAAACACCACAGCTCTCGCCGCCTGTAACCTGAACAAGGAAGGAACACCTCTAAAAAATTACAATCATACACTTGAATATATTATATATGTCAACCGGACCACCGCACGCAGTGGATTTCTTGCCGCGGAGTAATACAGCCTGAAGAATGGTTTTAGCTGACGAATTTTTGGATTTCACCAAAGCGCAGACTTCTTCAATTTATTCTTTAACGACAATGCACAGAGGGAATCTATTAGCAGATATATATTCACGAATGCGTTTTACAATTCAACGCGATGGAAGCTATGAAAATTGGCATTTTTCTAGAAAAATTTGAGCCCCCCCCCCCCCAAAAAAAAAAAGATAACATGAACGCAAAATTGAAAGGTGTAATTTTGGGAAACTGTTAAGTTTTTTATTGTCTTTCGAATACGACCAGCCTGACCTCAAGAGGTTCAGTAGTTGCTTAGAATACGGACCAAAAAGTTGCCATAGAAAATGCATGGGCTAGTGTGTGACTCTTCACAAGACAGGCGGCCACCGGCGCGCACAAACGGCTCCCGTATGACGAAGCGTCGCTCTGCACGTGCTCACGACATTCATGGCAGATCATAAAGGCCGGTTCAGACACTTGCGGTTGAGTGCGTTTGACTCCGTTGCGGCGAGAACCGAAAGCGAGTCACCGGCACATCTGTGCTTCGTATGAAGCGTGAAATCCAATTCAAGGAATCTTCCTGGCACGCGATATAAGCAGCAGGGATGTCCTGGTGTCTCGCTGCCGCAACGCAGTCAAACGCAGTCAAACGCAACTGTGTGAACCGGGCTTAACGCATCAACGGATAGAGCAGCCAACGTAGAACGTCACAACTTCGCAAATCAGCCAAAAGCTACCATAGTGGTATTGATAACCCTCCTCCCCTCGCTAATGCTTCAGTTTCCACAAGGTGCTCCTCGTCATTCAGCAGCGCTAAAACTCCAGGGGTTACAACCACCCCCGAAAGAAGCAGGCCCCATAAATACTTCTTATTAAAGCATACTTCTAAAAAATGCAATGCCCTGAATACATATAAAGTTGTCTCGATAATTCTGGTAAACCCGATGAGAACAACAGTGAGTGCAACGCTTCGGAAAATACCCAGGGCCCTCGTAACTAACCATAAGAATTAGTAACGCAGGCGCAGCACACGCACGACACATTCTGGGTTTATCAGAACAAACGGGACAAGTTTTTTTCACATCATTATTAACAAACTTGCACTATATAGCTCAATTAGACTTCTTCATGGAATACAGTTCACGTAAATCGGTGAGATGAGAAGTCACAATCCGAGGTTACTTTGAAGTAATTTATTTTACAACTAGGGAGACCACTTTGCGACATCCAATTTATTCTAGTAGTATATCTTGTATTTATACAAATAATAATTACAAAATACAAATAAAACAAATTATAAAAATACAAAACCCCAACGCGCTTTTTTTAGTATAGTGCCAAACAAATTTTTATGAACTCAGAACGTGATGTTAACCTGCATCACGGTGCTGTTTATCCCGGGTATTTGTCATAGGGCAACTGGTAACCGGCCCATTCGTCACAACGGAACATTCGTCATAGGGCGATTTGCCACCCGGACTACCTGTGACACAATAGTTCCAAATAGTCTTTTTGTCCGAACAGTCCGAATCGTTAGGACCGTTCGAACTGCCCTCTAAATGCAAAATAAACTAACGCTTCTTTTTTTTTTCTTTTTTTGCTAGGGATGGTTTGAGGGTGTTGCAGTTATTTTAGCGACCCCTTTTCTATTCTGCGGAGTCTGAAAAGATAAATGCTTTAACCTAATCATGTACGAAACGAATCCCGGAGAAAAGCTCACTGGAGAAAAGCTCACCGCAAAACTGGGGGGTGCGTAGAAAAGCTCACCAACCATTGAACGTAGGCGGAAAAAAGCACGCAGTTTTTTTTTTTTCTTCTTTTTATATGAAGGCTGTTGGATCATGCGTAACATATATCAATTTATTATCATTAAAATTCGTCAACTTTTTAAAAAAGAAAATGTAATTTTTTGTATTATTTCTTAAGCTTATTAGGTATATTGTTAAGAAATTAATTATTGCGGGCGAGTGTTTTCTGTGCTTTACTCTCTACGCAACGAAAGCCTAACTGAAATCTTTATCAACTTGAAGAACACGAAAAGTTCGAAAACCTAATAATGTCTGCCTAAAACCTAAAGAGCAAAACTGTAAATGCCGAAAATCCGAAAGTTCATGCGCGACAACGCGGTGCCTGAAATTCTTTTCGAAGCTTTTGTTAACCTTTGAAAAGAGGATGGAACGGTCAGTAGGAAGAATATCGGGGTTTCTTTCTTCCGCGGACGTACACGTTTTCTAGCCGTTCGGCTGGTGTTTCCACATGTTGCCTTTGTGTGATAGTGTCCTTCTGCGGCGAGCCACAAGTGTCCTTGAGAGCTGCACAATGTCACCGTTGTTACTGCTAGGTAGCGAATTGGACGAGTTGGTAAACGTTTTACACGATGAAAACCGCTCAAACGACGAAGACAACAAACACGACAGGACGAAGCTGTTCTCGCAACTAAAGTTTTATTAGTGAAATCAACAGAAAGAAAACAGCGTAGCCCAAACTGATTGTATCCACAAATACCTACTTATTCATCAGGCACCACACAATCTTCGGAGCGGAAGCGCTTCACACACCGCTATTCATATTAGCCCGCAAAAAACAAACCACTTCATCTGACAGAGCTACCGACGGCGCACTGTCAAGCTTTCAGAATATTGTTGTCTTTTTTACGGGTGTCCGATGTTCTGACTTTATACTTGCGGCGTCATTAATATACAAAATGGGTGATTACTAATTTCTGAGGAATTAGTAAATATGCCCAGTGAACGTCAAGAATATTACAAAAAAGAGGACAATTATTTAGAATGAAGTGACGAATTCCAATTATGTTAAATTGCCACACGTAACACAAAATCTGCTAAGCTAAGAAAAAAATCGGTGAGCTATTCTCCGCAATTGCTGAAAGGCCGGTGAGTTTTTTCCGCATCCGCCGGTTTTTCGGTAAGCATTTCTCCAGTGAGCTTTTCTCCACCGCCGTTACAAAACCCTAATCCGTCCAAAACTAGAATATGCTGCTGCTGTGTGGGACCCCGCTCACTCGTCACTAATTGCTCTTATTGAATCCATTGAACACCTCTCAGCTCGTTTTGTATTGACGAACTATCATCGCACTGCCAGCGTTACCACCATGAAAAATACTTTAGGTCTGCCATTACTAATTTACCACCGAAAAATCTGTCGCTTGTGTCTTCTCCATAAAATATTTCACCAAAATGTTACCTTTCATTATAAACTAACCCGTTCGGTTCGAACGGTTCGGACAAAAAGACTATCTTGTAACTATTGTGTGACAGGTCGTCCGGGTGGCGAATCGTCCTATGACAAATGTTCCGCTGTGACGAACGGGCCTGTTACCAGTTGCCCTATGACGAATGGGCATGTGACGAATGGGCCGTCTCCCCAATCAACATATAAGTCGAAGGAACAGAAGAGGACAGGACGACGTCTCAAACTCAGCTACCAGGTTTATTTAGTCCTCCTCCTTATATAGCCCACAATCAGCCCCCACCAACACAAAGGAGCAACCTCTAATCAGTTCAAACGCCAATCCCTCCAATAAGCTGCCACCAACACAAATGGACAACGTCTAAACAGTCCAAACGCAAAACCCTCCAGTACACAATGTAGTACTATGGACGCCTTCATGCCGATTCACTAAGATAACTTTACAATCTCCCCCAAAATCACAAGAAAACGATGCCCTCACCAACGAAAAAACGAACAAACTGTACTTTCAAACTGTACTTTCAAAAACAATGTCCGGTACTAACAGCCGAAACATAGCAGTCTCTTTTCTTTCCATTTTATCTCTACTGCGCTCCTTCTTTTTGTTTCTGGTTTCTGCGCATTCCCACACTTGGTGCAGGCGAACACGGGCTCGTTCTGTATGATGATATCCTGTCTGGGTGTAAAAGAAGGATGTCATGTGGACTCTTGTTTTTGTGGTAGAATTTATGTATGAGACACAAGATCCTATACTGTTTTGCTTTGAATTCTCGTTTATATTTCATTGAGAACGTTCATGTCGTGCGGACGACTATGGAGAAGACATTCGTACATCTGTAGGCACAAATTAGCTCACACGTGTTCCAATGATTACCCAGGTATTCCCTCAGTGGCATCGCGATCTTTATTCTCAGACAATTTTGCTTAGAGGAAGCAACGATTGCAACACCATGACTTATCACTGAACTTACGCTGTGTGAGATCTATAATGGGAAACAATAAAACATTTCACACATCGGGAAAAAAGGCTAACAACGTTTCATTCATTCAGTCTCTTTTTTTTCGATCGCCATTGAAGAAAGAAACCGGCTTCCGCAAGAGGTCCCGGTTTGTGCGAGTGTTGAATAATTTTCTAGCAGTTTATCGAATATATTCTGTAGCACTTTATGCCGATATAATCTAGTCTATTTCTTGTTGATGCTAACAATTTCTACGATCCTCCAATATACAATGTCAGTGCGTACTTCGTCGCAATATGCTATCGTCAAATTTGTCCCGGTATGTGCCTTGCCATTCTACCCAATATCTGTATATTTAACATTCAAATGTGTTTTTCTCGTTTTCTTTTTACCTCTCCTATATCTTTTGTATCACCCGAATCTGCAGCAGTTCTCAACCTAAAGCCAGCAGTATCTCTGAATAATAATTTTAATAAAAACAAGCTGAAAACCGCAAAACAATTCCGTTACCCGCAAAGGGAAATTTTCTTCCCGCCAAACAACGCTCAAACCGGGTACATTTAGCGGGAAGCCCGGTTAATTCACGACACTGCGGGCTTCCGATCTAGGCTTGTGGGCGCGCACCACGAACACTTTGCCATCAAGGGGAGAGCCGCCGGCTTCTTGCTCGGCCCACCACTTGGTGCACTCCTCGGTCACATCTTTGAGTAGCAGGGGCCGCTCTTCTTCCATAATACTCCGCCCCAGACGATTGAAAGTCATCTGGAAGTCTGAAAGAAACAAATCGTACTCGGTTTATTTATCGAAGTTTCGGTATTACCAGTGGTTCGCAACCATGTTATTGGGAAAAGGCCGAAAAAAACAGGGTGCGTTTGAACCTCTTAATACTTATAAATTTGCAGCGACCTAATCCTGACATGTACTATATATCTTTTTTTCTTTCTTTTTTTCTTCAGGGCCTGCAGAGAGTACAGAGGGGGATGGGTTTCGAATGTACAAAATGTAAAATAAACATCGAACTCATAAAACAGGTCCCAGTAGCCCGGTTACAGCATTTATAATATCAACATGATTAGGGATCGGGGCAATGGATGTGGGAAGATGATTCCAGTGAGCACACGTACCAGATATGAATGATTCAAAGTAGGTATTAGTGTGACACTGTGGAATCCCGACCTTGTTTATTTATTTATTTATTTATTTATTTATTTATTTATTTATTTATTTATTCATTTATTTATTTATCTATTCATTACTTTCCACAGCGCCAGGGTGGGATTACAGTGGGGGGGGGGGGGGGGGAATGTACATCAATGTGATACATTTAAGCAATACAAAGGAGCATAACAGAACGCGCACATGCATACCCAGTACACGTGTGTGGGTGATCGCTGCGCGATGATATGTAGAATGACTGCAGTAGATATTCCGAGTTCAAGACTGGGTTGTGGAAAAATATTTTTTTTTAACAAACATAAACGAGAAATATACCGGCGTCGATTTCTCGAGCAAGCAGCGTCTTGGGGCAGTTCCGTAACTGAGCATATTTAGTAAAGTTGACATAGTCCCCCAGTTATGGTGGCTAGAAGGGGGAGGTGTCAGCATCGCGCAACTTTATCCCTGTGTGGCAGCACGCTAGTGCATCATGACGACGATAGGTGGCACGCTCATCGACTCTGAGATGCCTATTCAGCCTCCGCACCCGGAAAGGCTCGTTCGAGTCGCCGCCAGAAGTGCTCGTTTGTGGTGTTCTTCCCGGAAAGATTGCACCACGCCTCCAGATTATCGCGACGGCAAAACGGCAAACACACTGCTTTGCTCCCGGATGCACCACGGGGTAATATCTGCGACAAAGAGAGAAGAAAGCCTCCTCTTTGCCGTTCCCGACGACGACGACGACGACGACAAAAGCATTGGCAGGTTTATTCGTGTGTTACGTAAACCACAACCCTTACAATAATAATCAATGAGTTTAGAATAAGTTTCTAATGTATTCTATACCATAACATTCAAAATAATTTTAAAGAATGCATATCGCACGTGATACTTCCTCGCGGAGCAAGAAAGCAGCCGAATCGCAGCGGACGTGAGAGGGCGACGCATCTCAGTGTCGACAGCAGCGCCACCGCTGCATCCTGACCGGCTGCTCCTCCTCTCGCGCGCGGATTCTGAAACCTCCTTTTCTAGGCACCATAGCTCCGCTACGATATTTGAAGGCGGCTCGTAGACTGGACCCGAGTATTATGTGAGCACTTGATTCTGGATCGTGACATTCAATAGTTCCACAAGCACTCGCATAGTAGCTCGTGTCCAATCGCTACAATGACGGCAATAGCCGAACCCTATCATTCACTGGAACTCAGTGCGTGTCTTGCCCTTAGCAAACCCCAGCGTGTGGCTATAATAAACATTGGCGTTATATAGGGTGTCTCGTAGATGTGAAGTTAAATAAAAAGTTATTTCAGGATGTTGGTGTAGACGTCGGGAGGGGGCCGCGGTTAGAATTACAGGCGGATGGGTCACTGCGAATACACCATGATTCCAGAAATCTTCTGGGGCCCCACCGTTGTTCATGTGACAGGGTCACAGCCTTCGCGAGGTCAAAAGTGTGACCAGTCGTCCAACAATGGTCCACCAGTTCAGTTTTTGGTCTTGTGGCATTTGTTGCCTTCTCCACGTCTCTTCTGCGCTCTTTGAGGCGGGTACTCCGTTTGCGGCCGGTTTCTCCGATGTAACACTTGTCACAGTCGTGACAGTTCACATTGTATACAATACCACTTTGCGATTCAGGAGGGGTTGGATCCTTTAGCTTCGAAATGAGGTCACGTAATTTTATATGGGGTTTGAACGTTGTTCGTATACCTAATGGTATACGAACAACTTTAGTTCCGCTGGAACTAATGTCTCGCATTGTGTCAAGGTCAGCGTGAATTGTTTCTTCTTGAACGAGTTGTTATGCCGTTTGCTTCTGCGCTTGGTACCTGCGCCGTTTGATAGGAACTTGGTCACTGGGTCCCCCCTTAAAGATCATTTGGTGTTCTCTATACAACTCTTGTCACATCTTGATAGCAGCTTGTACCTCCGCGTTCCATCACCACTTTCTCTGTCGACACACACCACGGTCCCTCGTTGAATGTTGTGTGATAGTCGCTTGAGTTCTTCCAAAAATTCCACGTACCCAGCAGCGCTCTTTCTCCTACTGCTGTTCTCGAAATCCTCAACTATCTCCATAACTGTCCAAGGGGAAACCTGGCACGGTTTGTACAGAGGAGTTTTCGCTTTGTTGTTTTCCACGTTGCCTTGGAGAGTTACAGTTTCAGTCGTTTATGATCATTCCCGGCACTATGTTCATCAGCTTCATCAATATTTACCTGAACGAGCTATTGAGCCAGGGTCTGCGATACTAAACGTAGTCGATACATGTTCTACTCTCGCGAGCACTCCAAGTAAACCAACCCTCACATGAAGCTCTGAGATTTATAATCTCCAAACCAACGTCTTCGGTCATCTGCATCTTTATAAGAAGCCAATTCTCGTCCCCCCAACCGTACAGTCTGTGTATATGTCCGTTGAAGTCACACACAATTAGTACTTCTCTCGAGGCAGCCAGGATCTTAACGTTATTCAGCACCCAGGCGACCAAACGCTGGTTCTCCTTTCTGCGTATATGTCCAACCGACATGTAAAGTATGAACCAAGCTACAGGGATACAAGTATTTCTCCTGTTTCCCAACTGTGATCCCAGTACTTGTGCCAAACAGATGTGCACATCCCTCCCAATCCTCCCCTCGGGGCTGTCCCGTCACATGATTGCATACGGCCCAACACCAGTTTGAGTAGGTTGGCGGCTCTTCAAGATAACGTAAATAAATCTCAGCAACTAAAAAACAAAATTCTTCAGCTCTTAGTTTGCTTAATAGTTATTCCCATTTCTGCTCCCACCTCGGTCCCTGGAGGTGGAGAAGCCTTGGAGAAGTCTCATTACTTCGGTTGGTTATCAGCTGCGTCTACGTCGCTTCAGTCTCCTTCTCCCGCCTAGTCCACCGACCTTCAAACTACTGTCTTTGACCCCTCTCTTTGAAAGCGTTTTTACCCTCAATGCCACTGATTCCAGTGGCCCAGGTTCTAACCCACTATCTCTTCCAACATCGTACGCAAGTCTTCTGGAGGGGGAGTAAAGGTGGGCACAACTGGGCAGCCGGCATTGACGCTGAAAGTGGCCAGGTTTGTGTGAAATGTCTCGGCGGTCCTCCACCCAATGAAACCTTGTACTGAAGTTGGAGTGGTTTCATCTCGGGAGGCCAACCCATTGTAGGGGGCGCAGGTCGCCTGGCAAGAAGAGGAAAGAGCCCGGACTCCTCTATTGTTGATGTCCGTTGTTTTTCGAAGTTTAAGTAATGACACTGATGTCCGTTTCTGTGTGTCGGAGGGTGGTTCAGTGCAGCAGGATACACTCTTTTTTCCCCAAGCCTTCCATCTCTTGGGAGTAAACTGGAATCGTTCATCACTTTTGATCCAGAGGGCCGCACGGTAGGTAGAGGGACCGGGCTGCGTATTGCGTTCTCTTCTTCCTTGGACTTTATGTGGTAGGAAGGGCGTACCGCCTCGATCAGGCGCGAAGTATCGATCTGGTGTTCTGTTACGAGAGAGCTGAAGTTGGGAAATGGGTTTATCCACCTTTGTTTGTTTCTCCAGTGGAGCCGCCGCTTGAAGTACTTCGGAGCTTTCTCCGGTTTTCTCTCAGTTTCATTAGCGACTTTTCGGGCTCTTTTTTCTAAACAATTAATTGCCACTCCTGCTTGTCGATAGGACACTAATCGCGCGCCCTCTTCATCATAGTGGATGCCATCAATGTCCATACATTTGGGACCAACAAGTTCTGCACTTTAAGTCCACGTACCGCGCACGGATTTTCCTGCACAGGACCTTGATCTTGGTACTAAGCAACACCGTCGCTGCTTGAACGGCCTTGCCTTTGCTCATGACTTCTGCATGGAACCGAGCAGATAGTCAGGGATGATTTGCGTGAATTCCACCTTTTACAGAAACTTTCTACGACAGTCTCTGATTGAGCGCCACTAATTACGTCGTTAATTAATCCCCACACCTAGAAGGTACATACAAGGAACTCTCCGTGCCCGCTCCTCGTATTCGTCAATCACTCTGTGAACTTGCTTCAGTGTCGCTTTTGTGCGGAACAACACTTCTACACTTCGTTCATTGTTCAACTCTGATTGAGAGGGCTTAGATATTCGCTGCACATTATTGTCGCCAGCGAATGTAACTCCCGATTCACACTATGGATAGGCCGTTCTAGTCGCGGAGGTAAACTTGTCGTCTTGCTGGACAAAATCGCTTAGCGGCGTCTCCTGTTGTTTCTGTACTTTTCACCGCCCTCGTACTTGTGGGCGAGGGGGCACGTCCACTTCCTTCCTCCTGTCAGCCTTTACCTCCTTGGCACCAGATATGTTTTGGGCTTCCTCTTCGGAACCTCTCCTTGTTTAGTGCACGCTTTTGGTTTTGTCTGCACCCTCTTCGTAGTTCTCGCTATCCGCATATAAAGTTGACTTATCTCTTCTATGCGTGCTGTCCCCGTTTTCTCGTTAAATATAGAAACCTCTGGTATCAAAATTTACCGACGTATCAGTCGGCTGGTCCTAGAGTCAGACGTCAACGGCGTTTGTTCCTGGCTTGCTGGGGACATCGATCCCCCGGGTCCAACTTCCTTGTCAGTAAGGTTACTGAGCTGTTTCCACGCTCTGGAAATCCTCTGTTGCAGAAGCCTTAGCGCGCTCCCATTCGTTTCAGATCGCTTGGCGCTCAGGAGAGAGCTAAGTCGTTTCGTCAGCTCCTTTAATTCCTTTTTATGTGACTGATGCATTTCCTCTAGTCTACCGCAGCTCTTGCATGCAATGTTGGTCTTCTCCTTAGTCCAATCCCGGGTAGTTCCAACGGTTTCAGCAGTACCCCGTTCTAAAGGGAAGGGCACCACGAGAGCGCACGAAAGGAGAGCGCCGACGGGAGAGCGCACGACAGCAGAGCGCCGCGACACCACAGCGCACGACGGGAGAGCGCCGCGACACGAGAGCGCGGCCTTTGGAGCGCGCGTCACGAGAGCGCATGTGCGCTCCTTAGGAATGATCGATGTTTGAGTCTTCAAACACATGTCTTCTCGGCTAGCGCAGTTTTTTGTACGTAAGTTACTTGGCCAATACATTATATATTATATGAAACATAGAGGGCGTTTCTTTTCTTTATCAAAACGATATTTGTTTAAAATAGGGCTTTGTGCTTTGTGGATGTTGTCTTCGATATGTGCTGTCCAAGGTTGGTGGACATTGGAGGTATCAATGTACGGTAAAATATGTTGGGCAACGAACAAAAAGTCTCCAATTACCCCTTTAATTTATGGCTTTATGGTTCATGTTGCAATTGCAAGTACCCCCGTCTAACAGCATGGTTGGAAGGGGGTTCCGGAAAAAAATGTCCCCGGAAATAATATCCCCAGGTTTAAAGTAGGAACAAATGTCACCAAAGGGTTCCCTATCGCTGGGTTTCCCTGATTCTCATTGCCTTCGGGAGGTCCAGTCGTTGTCCGGTCTAGTCCATCCGGCGAACCTGTGTCCCTTGATGACTGTGCAAATGTTTTGAATTCTGCTTTTGTTGGTTCATTCCCTGGTGCGTCTTTTTCTGTGATACCCCTTTCGACAATATGACTTCATTCCCATGTACCCCATTGTACTTGAGACCGGTGGCATTGTTAGTGTAATTGATAACTTAAAAGTGTCTTGTTCCGCAGGGTCTGACGACATTAACTCCAAATTTCTAAAAAGTACTAAGGAATATTCTTCTATCATACTTTGTAAGATATTCGAACAGTCTATTGCTCTTGGTTGTTTACCGGACGATTGGAAGGTGGGTAAGGTGGTGCCGATTCATAAAGCTGGCGATAGACATTCTCCCCTCAATTTTCGTCCCATTTCTCTAACAAGCATTCCATGCAAAATTCTTGAACACGTCATTTACTCACACCTGGTCAACTACCTTGAATCAAACTCTTTTTTCACTCAATGGCAACATGGTTTCCGTAAATCATTTTCATGCGAGACGCAGCTTCTGACTTTCACTCATGATCTTCATCTTATTCTTGATCGCACTTCCAAAGTTGATTGCATCTTTCTTGACTTCTCAAAGGCATTCGATAAAGTATCTCATAAATTTCTACTTCATAAGCTTAGCAAACTAAATATTGACCCTAATGTACTTGCCTGGCTTCATTCCTTCCTAACTAATCGGTCCCAATTCGTGTTCGCAAATAATACATCATCCAGTTCGGCTCCCGTTACGTCAGGGGTCCCTCAAGGCTCCGTATTAGGTCCCCTGCTTTTCCTTATCTTCATAAATGATTTACCTTCCTGTGTTTCATCTTCAATTAACCTTTTTGCTGATGATTGCGTTATATACCGTGAAGTGACTAACGACTCCGATGTTTTTTGTCTTCAGTCTGACCTTAATCGTGTGTCCGAGTGGTGTGATTTATGGAAGATGAAACTTAACACGAAAAAATGTAAAGTAATGACTGTTTCCCGACTTCACACCGACTCTTCTTGCTACTTCCTTAACAACACTTCTTTGGAACGAGTGTCATCTTATAAGTACTTAGGTGTTCATATTGCGTCCAGTCTATCTTGGGAAACTCACACACAGTACATAACAAGTAATGCGAATCGTATGCTAGGCTTCCTCAAACGAAATTTTCCGTCTGTCCCTGTATCTCTAAAACTCCTCCTATACAAAACACTTGTTCGTTCAAAACTGGAATATGCCTCTGCCATTTGGGACCCCGGTACTGACGTATTAACATCTGCAGTCGAAGCCATTCAAAATAGATCTGTTCGCTACATTCTTACTAATTATCACCGCACCGCCAGTGTAACATCCATGAAACTAACTTTGGACCTGCCCAATCTTGCACTCCGTCGTGAATTCTCCCGTCTGTGTCTATTTCATAAGGTCTTTCATAATCCTTCCTTACGTGGCAGACTGCTAACTCCACCTTCCTACATCTCTTCACGTCTTGATCACCAACTCAAGATGGGTCTTCCTACCTGTAAGACTACTACTTTTTATAATTCTTTTATTCCCAAAACAACGGCCTCATGGAACCACCTTCCATCGTCCATGGCATGTATAACTGATCACATCAACTTTGAGCGTTGTCTACATAATCACATTCCTGCATCTCATTAGAAATGTTGTGTTTTTGCCCTTAGGTTTTGTTTTCTATTCTTTTTTTTTGTATTTGACCTGTTAACCCAGTCCCCTCTGTAATGCCCTCGGGCCCTGAGGGATCATTAAATAAATAAATAAATAAATAAAGTGACCTTACCCACCTGGAGGTACAAAGGAAGGCAAAAAAACACTTTCAACGTGAAACCGGGGGTTTGGAGCCATGGTCAGTCACAGCTTCCCAACAGTAGGCTATCGACGCCTGGCGCTCCGAGGTATCGACCGTGATTATGAAAATGTCATACGACCGAGTCGGTGCTCCCCCAAGAAGAGGTGCAAGTCGACACTCGTCGAAATGCAACGCCGCCTTGCAACGCCGCAAAGCCGTGTGAAATAAACCTTTATAGCACATCCAGCCAGAATGCGGTTATTTTGTTGGGGGAAACTTGGTAGGTGCTTGTATACAATCTTCAAATCGGTACATACCTCGGGGAATCATATATTTGCTTGTACATGCGCTCTCGTGACGCGCGCTTTAATGGCATGCGCTCTCGTGTCGCGGCGCTCTCCCGTCGTGCGCTCTGGTGTCGCGTGTCGTACAGCCGTTCTAAAGTGGTTAGGAGGGGTGCGTTTTGAATATCATCGGTGACAGGCTGTGCCACCGAGAGTGTCAAAAACTCTCCCTCAGACTTACTTAACGCTCCTGTGTCCACTTCACCTTCCGTCGGTGTGTGAAGGATCCAGAATGGTAGTACTCGTTCTGTGGCCTACCCGGTGCTGGGTAGTGATGCTTCAGTCCACTCTACATCTGCCGGTAGATCGTCAGTCACGTCTACGGCGGTTCGTAAGCGACCAAGAAGCTAGGTTTTCGATCCAACTGCAGAAAGACCTCCGCGTTTTGAGCTCCCGTTTCAAATCCATCACCTTCATTGACCTCGTCATTCTCGGCAGCTGTATTCACGCTGCTTGACCCTGCCATTCGTGGCGCGCGATTTAAGTTACCGTGCAACAGTGAGCCGAATAGGCTGCTTCGAATATCCTCTTTTGAGAGAGCCTCTGGGTTTCGCGAATGCTTCAGCACTCCTCCGTCATGTGTGATGCTGACGAAGGAATTGTGACTCGAGAAATAGCAATGACAAGACTAAAGTGCGCGAAGTAACTGGGTATCTGTTGCCTCCATTCAACATCGCAGTGCTGGCGGCGAGAAGACTGAGTGACTGCTTTCGAAACGCAAGTTCCATTACCCGCGGGGCATGCCGGTTTTGAAAATAAATACAGTTCGCGAAAAGCTCGTGTAACGCTTTGATATGCTGCTCCTTTCGCCCCGTACAATAGACAATATAGAGCTCGACTTGCTCGATTCTGGGTCGCCATATTGAGATGCAAACGACGGAGGAACTTTGCCCCCTGCTTTCAGGGACCAAAGTTTCTCCCTTTCTGAAGAAACATTGGTTACAAGTGCCTTCCTCCCTTAATGCAGGACTAAATAGACCCTTTTTTCCTAGAGTGTGCCGACGCGATGATCTGATGGAGCCAATCATACAGCGCCAAAAGTCCATCGCCACAGCGATCGTTTTCCTTCTGGGTTTCCCATCACCGTCTAAACTACCTTTGTTGCCTCCGCCTCGAGTTTTAGTGTGTCGGGTACGTTTTATTAATGCGTTAGCATTAGTACCCACGACAGGAAAAGTCTGACGCCTTCCGTCTGCAGGTTGAAAGGAAAGAGCGCCGCGCAGGGAGGAGGAGAGTAGTGAAGGACAAAGGCGAGAGGGGGGCGACGTCACGCGGTGGAAGACAATGCACACCTGGGAAACTGGTAAACGGCGAAAGCAGCGTCAAGGCGGGCGAACGAGAAGAGAGTGGAAGCAGCGCCTAGGCTCGGCTGGCCAAAATGCAGCGCAAGAAGCGGCAAGCCGACGCGGATCTCCGTGCGACAAAAGCTAAAACAGAAGCCCGCTTCGCCAAAAAAAAAAAAGAACTAAAGGAAATTTATTGGTTGATTTTTGGGGAATACTGACGCATTCCCAAAAGATCAACCAACGCTAACACTGGCCCCGTGACGAAGCCAAAAAGACGCAGCAAAAAAATAGAGGAATGAAAAGAAAGACCCAAAAAGAAAGCCAAAACAGAAAAGTGAAAGCGTCAGCGTTAGCGTTTCCAAGAGGTGGACGTTTGTGGCATTTCCCAAGGGTCATGGTAACGCAGTCCATAAGAATCCCCCAATGGATATCCCTTTACTTCACTAGTTCACTGGCGGAAGAATGAAAGCGTGCCACTGCTAAGGGTTTATCTGGGAAGGGATTGTACTATGTAAACTACGTCCTCGAACGCCTTTACACTTGTAGTTTGCGGCTGCACCCCGGTGTCCAGGGCGTCACCCATAACCCATACAAGAATGGTCTATGGACGTCTATGGAAAATCCTATGGGGAGCTATCACTGTATACGGCCCTCTACGGTCAGCCCTAAGAAACCATAAAACACGCTATAGCCACCAACAGAATAATCTATATTCAAAGCTAAAGAATCTCGATTATTCAGATTTTTATAGTTGGCTGTAGAATAATATGTGCTTATGAAGTTATAGACTCGCGACTATTCAATTTCCTTTAGTGAGCTTTAGAAAAATGTATGTCTTTATTGATATATATTCGCAACTATTCAATGTGCTTTAGCCGGCTATGAAGTGGAATATGTCCCTAAATCTATAGACTCGCGACCATTGAATTGTCTTTAGCCGACTCAATGGTGTTTTATGCCACCAAAGCTATTGGCCTCCGCCCTTTCTGTATTTCTTATTTTTTTATTTATTCGTCACCTACATTTCGCCCTGGGGGCATTATTGTAGGGGGTAACTTACATGTAAACACAACAAATACACAAATGGAAATGCAAAAAATATCAATACATGGTGACATCTGTTACAAATAATACAATGCGCAATCACAAAAAAAAATATTAACACAACATACACGTATCTACTATAAGCTGCTAACATCAGCACAATGCAAAACAATACATTAGTCATTGGATCATTCTCTTGTAAGTAACGACTTAAAAGACAATCAATGTTTCATCCGAAGCTGAAACCATAGCTTCGGGGAGTCTATTCTACTGATTTATTGTTCGTGGGAAAAATGACGATTGAAAAACAGATGTGCGGCATGCTATTTCTCGTATTTTCTTCGAGTGGTCTGATCTCTGGGAATTAAAAGTGGGGGTTTTAGGTAGATGTTCCTATCAATGCCGGTACGCTCACGAACCACTTTATTCAGAAAAGAGTTCCTTGATAACCTCCGGCGAAGTTCGAGCGAGTCCCATGACAATGATTTTTTTAATGCCGTGACACTGGTATGAAAATTATAAGAGTTAGTAACAAAACGGACAGAGCGATTTTGGATGGCCTCAAGTTTATTAATTAAGGTTTTAGTGTCGGAATCCCATACTACAGCCGCATATTCTAAGAGGGAACGTACGTTAGAAATGTATAGAGTATTTCTTTGACGTCACGAGGTGCGTGTTTAAAGTTTCTCTTTATAAAGTTAAGTACCCGTCCTGCTTTCATTGTTATAAATTCAACATGACTACTCCACGTTAGGTTAGATTGAAAAACTAACCCCCAAATACTTCACATCCTTCGCCAAGGTAATCTGATTTGCATCTAGATAGTAATTAGTCTGTATGTTTAGACGCTTTCTGCTAAAGCGGATAGCATTACACTTTGCGAAATTCAGTTTCATTTTCCATTCGTTGCACTATGTGAGTATTTGATCAAGATCAGTTTGCTAAAGCGGCAGCATCGTCCTGGTTAATTATATTCCTGTATCAACACACAATCATCTGCATATGATCTTATTTTGGAGGTATAGTTCCGAAGCCTATATTATTTATATAGGTTAAAAACAGAAGCGGACGAAGCACGGATCCTTGGGGAACACCCGACGTTACTGAAACAAAGTAAAATTCTGAGCCATTAATAACTACTTTTTGGGAGCGACCGGTAAGATAGTCTGCTATCCAACCAATGTGCTTTAGCCGGCTATAGAGGGATGTATGTCTCTCAAGCTAAAAACTCGCAGCCATTCAATTTTCTTTAGCCAACTCAATGCTGTTTTATGTCGCTTAGGCTATAGACCCGCGACCTTCTTAGCAATGCAGAAGTAGAAAAGTGGGGAGAGTAATTTATGCGCTTGCTTATTCATTTCCAAATGTGCCTATCATGTGTCTACCGGGACTACATGATAGCAGTGCTACATGTAGTCTACCGACTCTACACCAAAAATACTCACCAATCAAGTGTTCCAGGCTTGCAAATTTGTGCTCCATTTTCATCACTTCGCATGTTGTTGGCGTCAGCTCGGCGGTCTTAAGCAGACCCTTCACGTACGAGATGAGATCTTCCTTGGTCTCTAGGTCCACACTCGGAGGAATCGGCCCCTCCAAGATCTGTGCACGAAAGACGCATGACGCAGTTCTTGTAACACAATATATTTGGTTTTAATCAAGATTACGCGTGTCTTTGGGACGCTCACAAATTATCACCAAATACTTTACCAGTGGGAATACATTTCACTCCAGGGAAGTAAATATAGCCTTGCCGTGGACAGGTTTCGCGTAGTTCAAGCGGCTAGACACGCCGCAGCGTTTGAGTCTTCTCCTATCAATTGATTATGATAATGATTGTGGGGCTTTTCTCTTCGAAACGGGCGAAGTCGAAAAAAACTTCGTGCCTTAGCCAAAAATAAAATATGAAGGACCTTTACATTGTTCCGTAACTCCGAATTAGAGCGCAGATCTTGAGGAGGAGGAGGGGAGGCTACGGAGGGGAGGGTATGCTACTGCTCCCCCTCCGTACACTCCCCTCCTCCTCTCCTGCTCCCTTCCCATCCAGCGAGCAAATGTTAGCTAAATTTCCCGCAAAATTAAGCGAAAATTTCCCAGCTAAATTTAGCGGGAAATTTACCCACATTTTCCCGCTAAATTCAGCGGGGCAATTTAGCAAAAGTTTTCTGCTAAATTTAGCTCTGAACTTTTCCCGCTATATTTAGCGGGGAAATTTAGCGTATATTTTCCCGCTAAATTTAGCAGAGAAACTGAATTGGTGTTCAGGCCACGTGATGTCTATTTCCCCGCTAAATTTAGCGGCAAAATATTCCCTCTAAATATAGCGGGGACATTTTTCCGCTACATGTAGCGGAAAAATTTCAACACTAAATTTAGCTGGCAAACTTTCCGGCAAATTTAGCGGGACAATTTTACCCTCGTGACGTCACACGTGACGTCACGTGTGACGTCATTATGGGGAACGTCCCTTATGCAAAGCGCGGTTACGCCAACGCCGGGACGCCGACGCCGCTCAACCAGGAAACGGGGTCCTATGAGCTGCGCTCAAAAAATATAGAATTGAGGAATACCACTTATTGTCTTGAATCGTGCGCCACCAGTGCTCCGGTCGCGCCTTTGTTCTCCTCGCACACTGTACGCGCGATCCGTTGTCTCGTGTTTCCGTTGACGACACTCCCTCAATGGTAATGTGGCAGTTGCCTGGCGCCTCTAGAGTCCACGCTGCCCTCGCCTGGCGTCTGCTTGAACCCCAGGGCGTCCGAAGCGTCTATTCGGGGTGAGGCCGGCAGTGATCCGTCGAAGGTGGCAGCGGGCGCAGAAGAGCACCAGGTGCTCTACCGTCTATGCGTCTTTCTCGCACGCCCGACGGATGATAGACGTTACTTTGGAATGGACTCTTTTCATGTACGTCAATGTCCGCAGGGCCCCCGCTCGTGTTTCGAACAAAACACGACCACCTAAACTGTTGTCGTATAGTTGAGCTTCATTCGAGATTTGCTTTGTATTTTCTCTATAAACCAGCAGAGTTGACTTTTTTGGGGCTGCTTCAGCCCACTGGAGGTCTCGCTATCGCGCACTCTCCTCTGGACCTTAGCCTCCCACTTTTCTTTCGATGGTTCATCCCGAAGCTCGGCAAAGAAACCATACTTTTCCTAGAGTTGGTAAAGCTGACTCTGCCACCTGGTCTGCACCCCAGTCAGGAGGAGTATATACAAAGTTTCTTAGCCCAGCGGCACCTATTCATGTGCTGCAGTCTTCTATCATAGATTATTTTACTCGCTGCTACCCTTGCCCCGAAGCTCGACAATCCAAAGTTTCCTTGAACTGCTTCGTTTGCAACCTTGCCGTGGCAGCCCGGGACTTGGCGACCAACATCTCGCTGTCACCTCTCCAGGAGGCGACAGCGAGACGCAAACAACAGCATTGGCGAATGTCAGCCCTGGCACCATCACCGCCTTCCAAACCTCCCGGGTGACCGAAGCTGTTGCGCCTCCACGGGCTGCGTTTCCGAAGGATGTTGCCTCCACGCACGGCTGACTGTCGAAGTTGTGCATGGTACTTCTGAGGGAAGTCCGGTGTATTGGAAAGGATGACACCCAAGAACTTGTAGCGCTTTCGACTGGCGCAGCCTCACCACTCAAACGGAGGGAACACACCGTCGTTTGTGCGAGTCCCGAAAACCGGACGACTGCCAAGTTGTTTATATTGAACCTTAGGTGTCGTGCAGCCGCCTCTGTGGCACATGTGGTCTAGCAACCGCTGCAGATCTTCCACAGTATCCACTGTCAGCACGATGTCGACGGCAGCGGTCAGTGGCAGCACCCAGCTCACGTCCTCGTCATTTTCCAGGTGGTTAAGGGAAAAACCCACTTTCGACTGAAGCAGCCTCTCCTCCATCCTAACCACGTATAACATGCAGAGAAGCGGGGAGAGTGGACACCCCTGTCGAAGGCCCCTTGCCACTGTCAATTCATCCGACTCTGTTCCTTCCAATTCTGCTCGTACCGCATTTTTCGAGTAGAGACAACACACGAGAATGACACACCGCTTCGACAGCTCTAACTGCTCCAAGCACAGCGATAGTAGTGCGTGTGGGACACTGTCATGCACCATGGAGATGTCCAGAAAACAGCACATCAAGGATCGTTCTTCCTTTCGGGCAACCTCAATGTGCTGCGTGAGTGTAAATAGGTTGTCCTCAATTTGGCGTCCCCGTCTGAAGCCGCCCTGAAGTTCAGTAAGGCGCCGACCCTGCTCTGCGAATGCTAACATGCGTTCTTTGAGGATTTAGACACAGAGGGTGACGGTTGCCTCCCTTCTTCGGTATCAAGACTACCCGGCTGAGTCTCCAGTCTTGCAGAATGGTCTCTGTACCGCAGAGGACGTCGTCGAAGATCGACACCAACTGCTGGTTGGTATCTTTTCCCAAAGCTTTTAGGACTGTTGCCGGGATAATCTCTAAATCCTAAGAAATGTTTTTTACAGCGGAGCTGTTAAGGGCTAGGTTCCCCAGGATCGTGTCCGGTATCAAAAGCCTGTCGACACAAACCTACCTGGACAGCTACCGCCATCTATAAGCGACGGCGGCAAGCACACAACCAGTCTGGTTGACGCCGTCGCTCGTAGATGGCGGCAACCTTTCCAGCTATCATAGAAGAATGGATAGTTGGGCGCGTTGGTGGGTAGGAAACAGCGCGAAAAACAGACGACGACAAAGAAGAAGCATACGTAACGAGCGCAGCGCTCGTCACGTGTGTTTCTTCGTCCTTGACTGTTTTGCGCGCTGTTTCCTACGCTCTTATCAGTTTCGGTTTGGACTTAGGATGAGTCGGCCGCGCGCCCTTTCGGGGAAAGAAAACTGCCTGCGGAAGGAGCGGCGACGTACGCAGCAGCGCTACAGTGTTCTGGCGCGAATGGGTCCGCAACCGCCGCAAAGCCGCTGTCGCCTCGACTTTGACTACGTGGAGCGCTTCAGATTCCCTTGCCAAAGAGCAAATCGCTCGCCTGGAAAGCCTCCACCGAGAACAGAACCGGCGATTTAAAGGGCGCCGGCGGGCCAACGCCACGGACGACGATCGTGCCACGGAGGCCAAGCGCAAGCGCAAGGCCCGGCGACGGCTGCACTCCACGCCGGCTGAACAGTTCCCGGGCGCGACGGCGAGGTGGCGAGGTTCCGGAGGAGTTCGTGGATTACCCGTTTGGCGTCACGTGCGCCGTGTGCGACCGGTTCTGGTTCGCCGGAGACGTATCCACGATCGGCGGCGTGTCGGACGAGAAGAAACGGGAAACGGGCGCGTGCGCGTTGCGGCAGTGTATCGAGTACAGTTCCGCTGGTCTTCCTTCTTCACGAAAGTTTTTTTTTTTTTTAAGGCAGAAAGATAGAGAGAACAGAGAGGTAAGCCAAGGAGTACCCTCGACTGGCTACTCTGTTAGGGGAAGGAAAAAAGGATAAAAGAGTGTCAGAGGAGGAGGGAAGAGAGAGGGAGAAGCGGGACACACACTTCGGCGTAAACGCCCACACACATTTCAACTGGCGACGTCTCTTTGTGCGGGCAGTCAGAACACTTTCATCGTCACAGAGTCACGCTCACATTCATGGTCATCAGTCACAGTCACAAATATAGTCATAGTCACAAATATTCATAGGGCAGCTACTGTCACAGTTATCGTTAGGATAAACAGTATATTCAGGTTTTATCGCTAAAGTCTCTCTGCCAGGCCTGTATTTTCAAGAAATGCTGAAATGCTCTTCAAGGCCTTGCGCTGGAAAATAGGCGACGGCCAGTGGCCTAAAATTGATGATATCCTCATGTCGTTGGTATGGTGACTTGGCATAGAATTCTGGAGCTCCGCACGTTCAGTGTTGTAGAGTGGACAGTCGGAAATTATATGTTCAATAGTTTCTGGTATATGACATGCACTGCAGTTAGGGCTGGATATAAATTCCAATTTGTATTTGTGCTGATTTGTGTAGGGTACGTTGAGTCTTAGCCGATGAAGAAGGGTGTCTATATCTCTTTGGAGGCCTTTTGGCAGAAAGTTCTGTAAAAGCGGGTTAATGCGATGAGGGAGGGTGTGGTAATATGTAGATGTCCAGGTCTCAAGGAAGAGATTTTTTCCTAATGTTCTAATTAGTTGACGGCAGTCCGCTTTTGTGAACGGTACGTCTTCACAAAGCTCTACGTTATGTCCGCAGGCAGCCGCAGCGTCTGCTGCGTCATTTCCGGGAAGACCACAGTGACCTGGCACCCACTGAAACATAGTGTGTTGTCCATTGTTTGCTGCTGTTGCGTGAATAAATAGAAGTTCAGAAACGAGCGCCGGATTAGTTGATTTGCTAAGGGTTTTTTTAAGCACTGTAGTGCTGCTTGTGAGTCTGAAAAGAGGACCCATTTTCGTCGTAGACTGCAGTTCAGAATGTGCTGCAGCGCTTTTTTGATGCCATGGAGTTCAGCTGCAGTGGATGATACTCTTCTTGAGAGTTTGAAGGACTGAACTACTTCTATAGAAGGGATAAACAATCCTGAGGACGAGGAGCTTTCACTTGTTGATCCATCGGTAAATATATGCATAAAGTCCGGGTATCTAGTATATATATGTGACAATGTATATTGTAGCAAAACAATTTTGGACTGTGAGGATTTGTTCTCAACCCCGTTTATGTGTAAAGACACAATGGGTGGAAGCAGGATCCAAGGTGGACAATGTGGAGCTTCGGAGAAGACAGCAAATTGTGGGATATCATGCTGTAAAAGTGCGATGTGCGATGAAATCTCCGCGTTCGGGCGCCTCAAATGTGCATTCGTAAGGTGATGTTGACGATGCTGAGTTTTATATCTGAGATACACGCATAGAATTTCCTGAATACGCATTATTTCAAGCGGAAATTGTCCGGCTTCGGCAAGTGTTGGTATCGTGGGTGAGTCTGGTGGCAATCCGAGACATAACCGTAAAGATTTATTATGTCCAGCCTGGATATTCTTCATGTTGCTCGCACATGTGTGAAGTACGGGTAATGAATATCGCAGCAAGCCATTCACGAGAGAATTTTGTAATCTGAGCATGGAGTATTATGATTTACCCCAGGATTTACCGGTCAAACAGCGAAGAATATGACACGCGGAGTCTATCTTTTTCCTCAATCGCTTGATGTGGGGTGTCCATGTCAGGTTTCTGTCAAGAGTGAATCCCAAAAATGTGTGTTGGGAAGCATAAGAGATCAATTTTCCTGCAAGGACTAAAGGAAATCTTTTCATTGACATACGTGTGAAGGCCATTGCTACTATTTTTTTCAGGTGAGAGGCTGAGCCCGCGTGAATGAAGGAAATTACTGATTATTCGAAGGGCCTGTTGAAGCTTCCTTTGAGAGATAAATCGATTTCGGTTAGTCGTCCATGTGCAAACATCATCTGCATAGATAGTAATATTAACTCCTTAAGGTAGATGTTGCACGAGTGATATCAGACTTAAATTGAATAGCGTCGGTCTGAGGACGCCACCCTGTGGGACACCCATACTAACAGTATGATAAAAGGTGCAACCTTCCATTGTATCTATGAATATAGTTCCTTCAGAAAGGTAATCTTCAATCAATCAATCAAAATGCTTTATTTTTCTCCATTTGGAGAGGGAAGACAGAGAAAAAGCAACATAGCAGTTGCTTGACAGGTCTCCATCTCCCCTCAGCAGCATCTCCCCTCAGATCCATGCGTATATTTGGCCGCCGATTCCGTGTTCAGATAAAGCCGTTAATATGGCAGCGTGTTGAATGCAATCGAACGCTTTGCTAACGTCGAGAAAGATTGCAATTGTGGTTTGCATTTGTGATATGCCATGTTCTACACAAGTAACTAGGTCTATTACATTATCTGCTGCTGACCGCCCAGGTCTAAAACCGGTCATTACTTCAGAGTATATGTTATTAGTTTCTAGGTACCAGTTGAGCCTTGTAAGTATCATTTTTTCCATAACTTTTCCTATACAACTTGTGAGAGCGATTGGTCTGTATGATCTCAAATGTAATTGAGATTGACCCGATTTCAAAATAGGCATAATCTTGGCTCTTTTCCATTTAGTGGGGACTGAGCTATTTGTAAAGGATGTGTTGAATACTTCAAGTAATCTACGCCGTGGAGCGTTCTTCAGTCGAGAAAGGGCAGCATACGTCACTCCATCAGGACCAGGCGAAGACTTTTTCTTGGTATTTTGTAGCGCGCTGTCAAGTTCACTCAGTGTGAATGGCTGATCGAGTCTGGAGTCAGCTTGCACGGGAGTTTTGTGTGGTTTATTATTGTCTATAGCTGCGCTGTTTGATATCAGTTTGCAATAGGACTCGGCGATTTCGAGCTCAGTGCAGTGTTCTCTGAGAGCAATGGCCCTGAAAGGGTAGCGTTGGTGGTGTGTCTGACGTCTAATTCCACGAACTATTCGCCACATTTTCACGAGGCTGTTTTTGGCGTCTAATGATGCACATAGTTCTCGCCATAATTTCCGCGCAAAGGAATCTAAATGGCGTCTGACCTTCTTTTGTGCTCTCCTTTCAGCTCGACGATCTTCAAGAGTCTTTGTTCTCTTTGCTTTTCTTTGTGCTCTTCGCCTGATAGCTCGTAGTTTCTCGTACTCTGAATCTATATCATTTCTGTCAAAGGGCATTGTTGTTTGGAATGTAGATTTTTTAAGCATTCTTTTAATACAGGTTCGAGTTCTTCATCCAACGTGGTAGCGGTAATAGACTCGTTTACAAGTTCAGTAAAAGTTTCCCAGTTTGTGGCGGCCAAAGTATGAGTCTTTTTGCGCTGAATAAATCCATTATAATATATTAGAAGCGGCATATGGTCACTTCCTCTACTTTCAAGGTCAGTAGTCCAGCGAACATTATGGTATTGCTCCGCTGATACGAAAGTTAGGTCTAGTGCGCTGCTGATCTCTCCCCTGTGAAAAGTTGCACTGCCGTCGTTTAAGAGGCATAGATTAAATCTTTCACTGATACCGATTAGTGCAGAACCTCGCTTGTCGCTATACCTGCACCCCCAAAGTTCATGGTAAGCGTTAAAATCGCCACACAATATATGAGGGGAGGGAGTCGCCTCTAATAGGGCTTCCAGACGGCCAACATCAAAAGGTACTTGAGGCTGAATATATGCGGAAATGAGTGTAAATGTTTTTGATTTGTTTCTTACAATCACGCACGCATATTCGTTTGTTTCATGTGGGGAGACCTCATACTCGGAGGAGACAAGGTCAACCCGGATACTTACTAACGCCCGACTTACCCCGTCTGTCCTGTTTGATGTAATAAACGAATATCCTGAGAGTCGAAGTTTTGAAATATCATCTATTAGAGCTTCTGATATCGCTAGCAGGGGAAAGAGTGTTTATGCACAAGTTGTTTGAAGTCCGACATTTTTGAGCGAATACCATTTGAACTCCATTGGAAGACAGTAGTTTGATCGAGGATATCATGAAATGGTTCAGTTAATTGAGCCAATCTAGAAGATTAGGCGAAATCAAACCTATCAGACTGAGTACTATCGGAGCCCAGGTGTAGTTGCTTCGTCTAAAAAAGCCTCTGACAAAATCAAGAACCATAGTTAAGGCTGTGTTAAGTAGCGAGTCTCTGTTTTCTGATACCTTTCTTCTGTCGGACACATGCTTGGGGATAGAGACAGAGGGAAGATTATCACCATCAGGGGGTGTGATTCTTTGAGTTGCCGGCTTTTCCCTTGACTGCGCATGGTGAACTTCCATCAATTTTGTGGGTGTACTGCCCTGCACATAGTTTTTTGGAGGGGTTTAGATGGAGAGTTGCCAGTTAAGATATCTCTGAAAGATTTCTTAGGCGCAGAATTCGAAGAACGCTGTGTTTCTGTATTCTCTTGATGTTTTTGCACGTTTTCAGAGCGCGTTTCTGTCGTAGGCTGTTGTTGTTGCCTTTGCGTAATGGTGTCACTTGCAGGAGCTGTGACAGTCTCAAAGTGCTTTTTGCGAAGCTCAGTTTTTCTCTGCTGTTCAATTCGCACCGGACAAGTGGGTGTAAGTGCGTCATGTTGACTGCCACAATTGATGCATTTCAGATGATCAGCATGACATGTTTCTCTGCTGCGCCCCTCCCCGCATCTGGAACAGGTTTCTTCTTTTTCGCAAGTTACGCCTTTGTGACCATAGCGGCCGCAAATTTTGCATTGCAAAGGACGCTCCTCGAATTGCCACACCTGATATCGGACTCGAGATAAGAGCACATATCTTGGCAGGATGGGTGAGTCAAACGTTATTTTGACAGATGTAGAGTCTCCCAGTCGCCTAATATGGAAGATGGGTATATCTGAAGACATATACTTCTGCATGTCTGAATCAGCGACGTCCTTTTCTACGCCTCGTATGACGCCTACTGCAGCAGATCGAGGTCCTGGCTCGTGCGCCCTAACGTCCATTCCACAAAGCTTAGTAAGTTGCAGCAGTGATTTGGTAGCGAGCGAGTTTCGTGTGTCTACTGCGATGAGATTAAGCCTTTTGTTTGGACGTACCATTAGGATGCACTCCGGGCAGTGGAGTTCGAAGGCGTCGGAGACTTTGTTCATGTTCAATTTCATCAAGGATTGTTCAGGATTGGTTGGAGAGAAGATCACAGTGAGACCTACGGGGTGCTCTGGAGTCTGTATGGTGGATTTTGAGATGACACTGTCACTGGAGTGGCGGCGCTTCTTGTTCGTGATCAAGATGAATCCCTCTTGGTCGTCAGTGATTTGGAGATCCATATCCATGGTGGTAGATTCAAGTTGGCTCTGCGTTGGGTCAGCTTGCGTGAGGGCAATTGACGAAGAGAAAATATTTGTCGCTGATGAGGGGTTCACCTCTTGCTCCTGATTTGCCTGGGACGAGTAGGAGTGGTCTTCGGTGGATTTCGAAGGTGTGACTTCAGCATCAGGCATAGTTTTCTTCATCATGCATGCCCGTCTCCGAAAAGCTGTAGTTTGTCGATGGAACAAGTTGGAGAGCCGGAAAGAACTTGCTTTTGAGATGAAAAGGCAAGTGAAAAGCCGAGGAAAAATTGCGACCTTGTTTTCATGCACGTCCTTCACGAGAGTGGAAAGGCTGAACTTTTTTTTCTTTTTTTAGGTGGGTTAGAGCGAAAGTCTCACTCAATTTACCGATTTCTTACTGGTTGGCATCAAGAGGGTCATCGGTTGTCTCATATTCTTCCTTCGAAATGGTCGTCAGCTCGGCAGAAAACATGCTTCTCAAATGCGCCGTGATGTGTGTCCCCAAGTCTTCCTTCAAATTCTTTAATTGGGAGCAGATTGGGAGTGGTGACGAGCGCCATCTACCGTCGTAAAAGAGAGCGAAATAATTTTTGTTTGGAAATTAGATTAAAAGAGGCATCGTGGTACTCACTTTCTGTTGACATAAAGTAGTCAAAGCTCAATGGATACATTTAGAAATTTTGGGATAGATACAGCTCCAAAAAGTAATATAACTAGGAGATGCCGAAGAGTTATAACGCTCTGATACAGTAATAATTTGAAGATATATTATTTTTTTACACAATGAATTCTAGGAAATAATTATGAATGCTTTATTTCTCCAATTTCTCTTTTCTCGCATTCAACAAAACATTGTATGGTTCAACATACAAGTTCATACAGGTGGCTGAAGTCGCTCTCGTAAAAATGATAGGAAAACACGTTCTTTTTTTATGCAAAGGGACGTTTCCGGTTCATGCTCCTTGAAAATACAAACTGCAGAAGTCGCCTCGCAAAAGGTACCGGAGCACGTTTTTTATTCAAAAGGCTCCAGTAGATGCAGTGGCGGAATTTGGGAGGGCAGGGAGGGAGGGCGAGGGGGGGGGAGGGGAAGGGGCATGTGGAAAAATTTAGGCTGGGGAAAGGGGAGGCCGGTTTTCTCAAATATCTGATGCACTGACCCCTTTCCTTCCTTCCCTACAGCCCCCCCCCCCCCAAAAAAAAAAACACCTGCATCCGTCTTTGGGTTTATGCTCCCTGGAAACTTCATTAATTGCTGCAGATTTGCATTCCCATCAGCTGGAATGATAGACCCGCACGACGAGATCTGCATTCCCAGCAGCTGGAAGGATATACCCTATCATTGACTTAGGGTATATCCTTCCAGCTGCTGAGAATGCAGATCGTGTCGTGCGTCAGAACAAAAGCAGCAGATCATAGAAGTTGAATACTTACATATATGTTTCCCAATGATTGACTCCCTAGGCCAATCAAGATTATCATAAAAAAGGACAGGTGTTTTCCCTGCTAACCGCGGTCCTTCCGGCCGGTAACAGAGCATAAAGTCTTGCCCATTACGGGCCTCGCGCTTGCGCTTGGCCTCCGTGGCACGATCGTCGTCCGTGGCGTTGGCCCGCCGGCGCCCTTTAAATCGCTGGTTCTGTTCTCGGCGGAGGCTTTCCAGGCGAGCGATGTGCTCTTTGGCAAGGGAATCTAAAGAGCTCGACGTAGTGGAACTCGAGGCGACAGCGGCTTTGCGGCGGTTGCGGACCCATTCGCGCTGCTGCGTACGTCGCCGCTCCTTCCGCAGCCAGTCTTCTTTCCCCAAAAGGGCGCGCGGCCGACCTAGGGAGCCTTCATGTGCGCTTTGCTAGGGTAATGCCACCCTTTGTAATGACACTCGCCGACAAAGCAGCAGCCATTTTGGTTCTCGGCGATAATCCGTGGGGCTTATAACCCTCCCGGAAACAAGCACCTTATCTCACAAGTTCGGAGCAGCGTTGTGGAACCCACGGAGGGAGGATTAGCATTCTCCCCCTCGGATATGAAGACCGATAGACACAAAGGCCACTTTCCGGCGCACGGGGAAACAATGAGAGGAACAAAATGGCGGTGGAAGAGGGTGTGAGAAAGGGAAACAGGCAGTTGGCATCACTCTATGCGAAGCGCACATGAAGGTGCAACCCCACCGTGCATGACGTTTTGGCGTTTTTTTGACGGCTTATAACTTTATTTCTATGTATCTTACAATTATAAAATAAATGTCAAAATAAAGAGCTGCTTTTCAACAAGACTTTAATGTCTCGATATTACGGTTATTTTTAGTTGTTAGTTAACTATTCAGCTTTTAATAGACCACAGTCTCTAATATTGAAAAAATATTTTCTCGAGCTGTAACGTCCCATCGTCCACGATATTTTACGTGAGCGTACGGTTGGATGTAATAAATTAAAAAAGTAAGCAACAAATTGTACAGATAATGTATATTTTAAAATAAAAAATAAAGTTTAAAATGGTACTATTTTATGCCGCTATAAAAACTGAATCACGTCAGCTAATCAAAAAAACGAGACATTAAATTATGAAGCATCCTTCGATATTACATTTTACAGAACTTCCGTATTGATATGTTACACGTTAAGAATGTTATAAGACCTCAAACTTTTCCCATTCAGTTACGGCGAGTTGTAGTTTCTTAATATAAAATACAGATGGCGACACGTGTTCAAGAACAGCTCGATGTGCATTTTTCGTCGTGTGCCGCTTGGAACGCCACGTGAAAACAGAAAAAGCGCCAGATGTCAGGGTGTCAGATGCCTGGATGCCCGCAGTGAGCGAGCCAGAGATGTCAGAACAACAAGCGCGAGGCTGCGGGTGCACAACAGCTACCTTTGCGCGCGTTCTACTGTGCGTCGGTATACATACCCGACGAGATCCAAATGAAATGGGCACCATGAAATGCATTCTGCCATTTCAGATTCCGCCACGTATGCGAAAACATTTTAATGTTTCTATCACTTGCGAAAATCATTTTCGCAATCAAACTATGCTTGTCGGAATGGTTTGACTATATTTTGTTTCAAAAACCGCCTCGGTGGCTCTTAAGTGGCAATACATATTAAAACAAAGCACAAAGCATTAAATCGTCTCAGTGTCTCTGAGCCAACGCGCTGGCCAATGAGTCCATATCTGTCGGGTTTAAATATCGGCCGAGGTGCCCGCAAACCGACAGAGGCCAATCTGAGATTTCGGTTGCACGTCAAATGATCTCCAGTTAGTCAAAATAAACCCGCTATTCTTTTTTTACTTTTATTGAGGCGTGGTAAGTGATTTTTGTTTGTTTGACTTGTGAAACCCTAAGATCTAAATATTTGCTTTGCTTTACCTTAGTTCGGAGCGCGGCCAACGCTACGGGCTGATGAAGCCTCTGAAGCAGCGCCAAGAGCGCGAGGTTAAGCTGTTCGTTCTCTTTCTGTGCCTATGCGGTCGGACTAAACTAGAGGCACTAAATAAGCTACGCTTCATACACATCTTGGTGTTTAAAATGATGGTTGTCAGGTATCTGAAGGTTTATCTGAAATCACAGGAAACGCTTTTCCGTCCTCCACAAATGATTAAACAGTTCGCGACAAAGCAAAGCAATATTACGTGAGCTTCCTGACACCGCACTTTTGAATCACGACGATCGGCAGTTGCATTTGATTTGTCACTAATCACCAAGATGGCGGCGCCCACAACAATATCTGGAGGAAAAGTGCCGATACTCTAAGCGTAGCTCATTTAGCTCACAGGCTAAACCAAGTGCGGTGGGGGATCGTTGGCCGAGTGTGTGGTGGCACCGCAGATCAGAGCACGTGGAGAAATGCTCAAGCGCAAGCTCCGTTCAAAGCACGGAGCTCACGCTGCAGAACCTGTAGGGACTAGGGTGCCTTTATGTGCGCTTTGCTTGGGGTGATGACATCTGGCCATTTTGTTTCGAACGCTTATTTTTATTTTTTGCTCTGAAGCGCGTGAAAGAGCGTGTCCCTGCACGCGCTCGTGGCGCTGACTGTGCTACGGCGACATTTTGTTTCCTGCGATTTCTTTGTATTTTTCCTGTGAGCGCGTGCTGTCGGCACCGGGTACTACAAACGATGGCATTACCCTAACCAGAAGGACATTGAGGCACCCTAGTAGAGACTAAAGCCCCTCGATGTGTTTGCGTTGGTCTTTCAAGTAACGTCAAATGTGCCAGTGCACGAGGCCCGTTTCTCGAGCGACCCTTGGAGGCAAATGGCGGCCCAGCACTAAAATGACCGGTCCTGGAAAGCGAATGGCGGCGGAGCACCCGCTCGTGGCGCGTGTCTTGCGCGTTTCCGCAACAATGGTTGGCGGTACTTGTAAAAAACGCCTTTATCAAGGGGCTTTAGCAGGGACCCTGGGTTCAGTCGCCCATCTGCATCCTACGGTCGTGCGATCGTGTACCACATATACTGCGTAATGCACGTTAAAGATCCCGAGCTAACAGTTGTACTGCACTTTTTGTAATCGTCAACGGGTAACAATGTCGCCCTACGAAACTGCTGCTCTCTAAAAAACTAACGACTAATTTTGAATGCGCCGTTACATTGCATTTTTAATGTGTGTTCGCGTGTTCGCGTTCTTTTTTTTTTTTGTCTACATCTTTGATTATGCGGCTCTCACATGTGATGAAACAGACTATAGATGTCGGACTTCTCGAAAAATGTTACATAACTAAGAAAATGGCACGTGAACGCAAAAGACAAAATCGCACATAATAAAAATATTTGAAATACTAGAATTGATTATAATTGTGTTTGCAAAGTTTTGAGCGCACCAAAAGCTATAAAAGCGAGCTTGATGCTTTGGAGGGTGCGCTTGTTCACTGGAAGTGTAGTTCAGGGCAGTATGCTCGCACTTGTATCGCTCGCACGAAAAAACCAAATACATTACTGGTAATGTACCTATACTTCGTGTCTCCCCGTGATGGACTAAAGGTAAAAGCTACGGGTCACCAGATCCAATCACAAGCCACTTAGAAATTGCGTGGTATTTCGCTTCGATGCACGTGTCGGTGCCTCTGTCTATAGATCACTAATGTGTATGGGTGTACAGTGGTTCGAATTGAACAGCACTGAGTGACTCATCAATTTTACATCGCAAAGAAAGCCACGACATACAAACTCTTTGCAGTGTCGAAGCTATAGAAATGATGCAGCGCTTTTTGGTTCGGAGCATTATTCGTCCACCCCTATTCAATGTTAAGCATGTCATAGTTTAGCGTGTAACGTGATTGGACCTGGTGGCCCGTGGCTTTGGCCATTAGTCCATCGTAGGATGAGACAAAGTATAGTGAAACAAAGCTTACCTTCTGTATATGTGCAATGCCCTCAGTTTTCGCGTGATTACACGCTTGTTTACCATTATTGTTTTCGTTTCCCACTGCGATTCATTTCGTGCTCTTTTGTGTGTTACATGCATTAGAGACCAAGGTAACCCAGGAGAATTCCATTTCGCGGATTGTAAAAAAAACCTATGCAACTTGCCACGTGTGCCACAATCAATACAAAATATTCTAAGTTTCACATGTGACCGCTTGCCTCAGTAAACACTGTTATTTGTCAAGAACAATTGCGATTATGAAATCACGTGGGAAAATCTCGTTCTCAGTACGCGACCGTTGGCAGGCAGTGAATACTCATAGTCGGCGCCGAGATGATTGACAGGTGAAGTTTTTCTATCAACCCAGAGTTAGAATGTTTCCTTCTTTTTGTTGTAAGCAAACAGGAGACAGCTTACACCAAATCTGAGGGCAATAGAGTACTATGAGCATTCAAAAATAACGGCCTGAGCAGTATATATGTGTACAAGCTTTAGCTTTTGACGCACCCTTAACTTTCGATACGCTCAACGCTAGTGTAAAATGTTTCATTCTTCATCAGCGTACCATGTGCGTGCTTACACTATATTTTATACAACGTCAAACTCTATCCGTTTGCATCTTTTTTTATTTATGCACACCACTACTTGCGCGCATAAATCACCAAAATAAAACTGGTACAGGATGTCACAAAAAAAATTTACAGGGTTCTTTTTTTATCGCAAAAATAAACCACGCATCGCCTAACGCTCACTCTCCGCCCAAAGGTAGCGCTAGGTCACAACCATATGCCAAAGTTTCATCCCGAACGGACACCTTATTCAAAAGTTATAAGTGGTTTCCTGAAAATTTCAATGGGAAAATGGAGCCCATTTTTGCCCGTTTCTGGTTTCTGGTGGGTTTCATGTATTCGAAAACCCCGTCGGCCGCCATTTCCCTATTGAACTTTTCAGAAAATCACTTATAAATTTCGAATAAGGTATCGGATTGGGCTGAAACTTTGACATCTGTTTGTGACCTCTAGCGCTACCTTTGGGCGGAGAATGAGCGTTCGGCGATACCTAATTTATTGTTGCAATAAAAAAAAAACTGTAATTTTTTTTGTGACACTTTGTACATTGTTTAAACTATGTGCAAAAGCTATCCACAGACCCAGAATCCTTGCCTGGCCATTCATTGCATTTATCACTGGATTCGTATTAAAACTAATTCTTATCATTTATTGCTGTGAGTTAATTGTTAACCTCGGCATTTTTTTTTATTATGCCTCCCGCACCAGTCTTACTTTGGGTTTACCAAACTCAACATCAAAACCAGAGTGCCATTTTTTGTGTTTTCCAGTCTCGTGGTTTTGGACATAATAAACACCCAGCTACCTAAATGAGACACCAGACCGCCAGAAAAATAGTTCATTTGTTTTGATTTTTTTGGTAGTTAATTCCTCAAGCTAGAATTTCGGAAACCCAAGTCTATCACGTCATTACGTTTTCCATCCACAAAGAGCCAAACACATGCGCGACAAAAGGGCCGGCCCGTCATATTGCCACCCGCAAAGCCGAGAAACCAACGCTCGGTCACGGACTTGTAGAAGATTCGCGTTCATTCTTGCACCAGACGTAACTTTTGCCCTGCTTTCTTGTTCTCGAAAGTGCCAGTTCATCCTCGCCCCGAACGCGCGACGCTGGAACCTTTTTGACGAACTTTCGAGATAGTGACGCACTGTAGATAAGCAGCTGCCCGCGACCTTGTCGAGTCACTCTCGCTCTCGCTCTCTGTTACGCTGCCGAATCGCCGCCTGCTTTTCTGCTGCTTCGACGCTCTTTCTCTTTACTTATTCTGTTTGGCACAAGTTCGCCGACTAAACCTTTATTTTTCAGTTCCCTGTTCGTCCTCTCGTCACCTTCATTCGTGACAATATGAATCTGATCACATTGAAATATGTGTAATTGGCCTCTGAAATCTCCGATAACGGCGCACAGGCAATTTTACAATTTTCAACGCGTCGGTGGTTTTGTTGTGCATGTGCCTCGCCGTTTGGCTCAGGACGATTTTCGCCTTTTGTTCTGCCCACATTTGCTGGAGACGTGACCTCGGAGCGTAGGCAACTGGCCCCCTTGCACGAGAACTGGCGCAGCCGTTCGCGTTCCAAAGAAAGCTCGTGCAGAGAAAAAAGGGCAAGGGACCAGGGATGTCTAATTCAGGATATAGAAAAATACCCCACTGTATCGAAGCGCCACCACACACGATTTCTCGCATTGATGTACAGGCCTGGAAGGAGATCCCACCGCCATCTGTTGGTTCAGAATCACACTAACCAAGGGTGGGGTTGCACCTGAAGGCACTCTGGGCCGACCCATCCTAGGTCCAAACCGAAACTGATAAGAGCGTAGGAAACAGCGCGCAAAACAGATGAGGACGAAAAATCACACGTGACGAGCGTGCGCTCGTTACTGTGTACTTCTTCTTTGCCGTCGTCTGTTTTTCGCGCTGTTTCCTACCCACCAACGCGCCCAACTATCCATTCTTCTATGATAGCTGGAAAGGTTGCCGCCATCTACGAGCGACGGCGTCAACCAGACTGGTTGTGTGCTTGCCACCGTCGCTTATGGATGGCGGTAGCTGTTCAGGTGGGTTTGTGTCGACAGGCTTTTGATACCGGACACGATCCTCGGGAACCTAGCACTTAACAGCTCCGCTGTAAAAAAAGACATCAGCAAGAAAAAAAAGAAAAAAAGATATTCTTTCTTGCTGATAAGTGTCTCGCACTAATCAAAAATCCCGCAAGCGTCCACAATGTTAGTTCTTGCTTGTACGATATTAGGCCTTAGGTGGACGTCGGCTCGTAGGAAAATTTGTTTTTTTCTCAATTATCTTTTGATCCAGGAAACGTCCTTTTCTCAAACTTTCGCGTTGTATCCAAAACCGCTAGCGTCACATTCTCACGGAAATGGAGCATTATGTGGCGCATAGTTTATTTACCCGGGACAAAAACACGGTTCGCTCTTTTCGGCAACTCCCTGTGTATACATATACTCTCCCTAGTAAAGTATTAGCTCTAACTATCGCACAAAATTATTAGCTCGGAAGGCTCGTTCACGCACTTGCGACTGCATACGACCGCAGAGGCCCGTTCACACACTTGCGTTTCACTACGACCGACTTCGACAGGACCGGTTTTAAGCCTCTTGGGACGGCTTACGATCGGCTGCCCTGTTGCGGAGCCAGTCAAAAACCGGTTAGTTTTTTGTTTTGTTTTTTGCCTTTTTGGTATTTAGAAGTTACAACAGTGTGGAACGGGCCTTTAGGCCCATTCACGCACTTGTGTTTGAAGCGCCGTTCACACACTTGCAACCGAGTAGGACGGAGAGGGACAAGGCTGGTTTTAAGCCTCATACGACGTCTTAGGACCAGCTCCGCAGCAGCGCACCGGTCCTAAGACGTCGCAAGGAAGCTTAAAACCGGTCTTGTCTCAGTCGGTCGTACCCGAACGCGAATGTGCGAACGCGCCTTTAAAGTCGGTTTTAAGCCTCTCCGGTCGTGAGCAGTCGTAAGTGTGCGAACCAGCCTTAGGGTTAAAAGTGTTTGTTATTTCTTCAAAGTTTTTGTATCGTAATTGTTTTCTTCTAATATATTTTATAATATATATTAAATATATGACACTCAAGTTTCTCTAGTGAGTCCCTTTTACCTTTGGGCATAACTATACCTTAAAAGCGGCTTTATACAAAAATATTATTGAGACCGGGTTTCAGCGCCAACTGGAAGTGAACGCCTCGCCTGCGGCGTTCTGCTGGCGGCGAGGTCACCATTGAGGCTGGGCAACTCGTCGATTAACCTTCGATTAACCCTCCTATCAATCGATTAATACTTTAATCTGAATCAATTTTTTAAGCGCTTCGTCGAATTAGTTTTATAATTCGGGGAGAAAGTAAAAGAATATCCTTGATTGAATTACTACTTGGTGTATATGCATTTAAGGAGCCAGCGCCTTTGTATTCCACAGTAAAAAGGAAAATATGTTGTTTTTACACTTTTTTCGCAATTTTGCTCGGTGGTCAATGCAACCGACTAATCGATTAAAATAAAGTAATAAATCGTCTTAAACTGTGTAATCGACGCCCACCCCCTTTTACCATCTATTGAAATGTAAAAAAAAATTGTCAATACTGCCTTACCTCTCTGTACTTCTCCCAACGATGCATCGTGGCCAGTTTTTTGTGAAACCGCATCGGAGGGCTGTAAGCGTTGAAGATGAGGAAACACTCTCCTCCTGGTTTCATCAATCTGGCGACATTCTTCAAGACCGTTACTTGGTCTCTGATCCAGTGCAAGCAGAAGAAGGAGTAGACGCAATCAAACTCTCCGTAACGCTCGACAAAGTCGGACACATCATGCTCGGACCCAATGTCCAGGACATCGTAGCAGATCTTGGGATGGGCGAAATGCTCCCGCGCGTACTGCACCAGGACCTCGGATTTGTCGGCGGCGACCATCCTTCGGAAGGGAGGACAGCGGGGCAGAAGGCAGTCACGAGTGAAGTCTCCGGGTCCGCAGCCCACGTCAAGAAACTGGTGGTCCGTTGTTCCTTCGGCGTTAAAGGATCCTTCCAGTTCCAAAACCTTAATACCCATTTGCCGCTGCGGTTCATTCAACTGGAGATACTCTTCAGGCTTGAATGTCTTGGAAGTTCTCTTATCTTCCACGGACATGCCGGAGGCCATGAACTTAGTAATGACTAAAAAAAATCCTGACGGCTCGCTGATGTCGGCGGTAAAAGGAGGTTGATTTCTAATCGCGTTCGAAATGGGTTTGGTAAGAGGGACCTCACACCCAATTAGCAACGGCGTAAGTCCCCTAAAATGCCTTTGCTTTCCGAGAGTTTACGAAAGCCGAACTGACACACGTGCTCCTCTTTGAGTCAGTGCAGCTTGCGTGAGCGGACACAGCTGGTGCACATTGCAGCGAGCTGAATTATATTTGCGCTTTTGTTCTCAGTTGCGGTTGTTGGCACGGGAAGCTTCCCATCTGCATTCCGAAGGAGAAAACAAAAAATGAGCAGTCCTGTGTTAATCGACAGTACACGCAGTCAGCGATAGCAGCGACACGTCACGGCGAAGTCTGCGGGCATCGGCGTCGCATTCACACACCGTGAAGTGCGTGAACAAAAGCGTTCACAACAAGATGGACATCTAATAATCTTTTTTTTCCGAACGGTATTTTTTTTTTTGGGGGGGGGGGGGGGATGACGCAAGGATGACAGGAAATCCTGTCATCCTTGCGGCAAAAAAAAGTCCACATTTGACATAAATTTTTATGTACTTTTGGTAAAACTGGGTTAATGATGTAAGTAAAACAAATATTTGTCCCAAAAGATAGGCGGTCGAACCAACCCAAGTTGAATTTTCGTGAGAAGTTTAGACAGCAGGAGGTCAGCCTGCCTCGATATGTCTTCCGGTGTTCATCGCGCAGACAACATAGCACGACCACCAGACGCCGGTATCGCACGTCATGATGGAAACCGGTAGGAGGGGATTTGAAGTAGGCTCAAGACGTCTTGCTCGAGTCTGCGGACCGACCTTTCTCTCCAATCTGCTGATGCCATTTAACACCAGAATCGAGTCCATTGAATAGGATCTTGAACCTTTGCAATGTGTGGATGGACTGTCGGCCAGGAGGGAGTAGCATATTTTCTTGCACCGTAAAAATAGGCTACACCTCTCAGAAAAGGCCCCTCTTAAAGCGATACTTCAACGAAATTTGAAATATACCCGTCGTGTTCAAAAATATGTGGAATATGATCCACAATATTCAGAAATGACAATCGCACGTTTGTATCTTGAGCCTGGTGGCTGTATTTTTCTTTATAAACGGCCCACTCTGACAAGCGCTCGGAGAACAGCCAGCGGAGACCACGTGACATTCAACGCAATCGTGACGCAGTTCGTCTCGGGACGAGCAAAGGAGGCTGACGTCGAGAGGATGGCCTAGTCGTTCCAGCCACCCAAACGGCTGCTTTTGTACGAATTTTGAGTGGCGGGTTAATCTTCTATAATCTTGTAGGGGGACAATAGCTGACTTCTGGAACACACAAAGCGGATTCTCGGTAGGAGGGGGTTACTCCTTCCCCCTTTTCTTGTCGTGGCCGGAGGCGAGACAGTTACCGTCACTATCTACCAAGGTTCCCAGACGGGCATTACAAACGAGGCGTTAGCGACATCCAGCAGGTGCTCTTTGCTAATCGTTTAATTCGTTTTAAAATTCCTTTTCGTCACTTTTTCAACAAGATATGGGTGTGTTCGATGTGATACTGTTCCTTTGAACACATATAGACCAAAAAAATAAGCGCCGAAATTTCGTTGTAGTATTCCTCTAAAGGGATAGTGCAACGATTTTAGTGTTGCAAGAATTGGCCATTTGTATTTTTTATATTGTTTATCCAAGCACAAGTGACCAAAAACGCGTCACCTTGCCCCGAAGAACTGCTATTTCGCTGCTTAATCGCAAAGAACGAAATATTTGCCGATCTGGAGACGCGTGTGGTGGCTAATTAACGGAAATGATGCGTGAGGTACCGTGGAGGGTACGCGGAACTGAACAAAACCTGTCCCCCTCCTTTGCGACTCTCGCCGTCACCCCCGTGGCGAACCACCCTTTGTGTCGATCCCTAGCCGCGACCTTCGATGACGCTAATACTTTAAAAGTCGATAATCGCGGAGGAAGCGGCTGGGGTCTCTGAAGAGAGAACCAAAGGGGAAACCACGTGATCCCCACAGTACGTCAGTCGAAAGGCGACGTGAAGAGTTGAGAGGGACTTTGACCTTTGATTTGTTTCCATTATATATATATATATATATATATATATATATATATATATATATATATATATATATATATATATATATATACGTAAAAACTAGCGCTCGCAAAAAAATACGGTTTTCTGTTCTTCGTTCCATGGGTGACACAGATTAATTTCCGTAGTCGATTGGCCAAAGCACAACAATTTTCAGACTTTGGCCAAATAACCGCGGAAATTAATCTGCGTCACCTAAGGAACGAAAAGCAGAAAAGCGTATTTTTCTTGCAAGCGCTAGTTCTTATTTTTTTTTTTTTTAATGAAACAAATCGAAGGTCAAAGTGCTTCTGAACTCTTTACGTTTACTTTCGAGTGACGTACTCTGGGGAGTTCACGTAGTTTCCCCTTGGGTCCTCTCTTCTCGGATCCCCAGTCGCTTCCTCCGTGATTATCGGCTTTTAAAGGGTTAGCGTCGTCGAAGGTCGCGGCGAGCGATCTACACAAAGGACGGGTCGCCACGGGGGTGACGAAAAGTGTAACAGCGGAGGGGGACAGGTTTTGTTGACTTCCGCGTACCCCCAGAGACGGTGTCATTTTAGTTCCCGTAACCCCGACAGGCGGCTGCAGATCGGCAAATAATTCGTTTTTTGCTTTGCGATTACGAAGCAGAATAGCAGTTTTTCGGGGAAAGGTGACGCGTTTTTGGTCACTTGGGCTTGCATAAACAATATAAAAAATGCGAACTGCCAATTATTTCAACACTAAAATCATTGCACTGCCCCTTTAAGGCCCATCACCGCCCCCACCCGCTCCCCCGGCAAGATGCTGCGCAGACTGCGCATACCAGAACCTGGCGTGAACCTCCGATGAATTCGAAACGTTTGTATCAGAGCACACAAAATTCCAACCTTCAAAGTTCGAAATTTGAACACTTCACAGTCGAACCCCTGAGATGTTTGTCCAAACCATGTATTAACGCGATAGCGTTTAGGAGCTCGCGTCGCAGAAAATCCAGCGTCGGCGTCAGTGAGACCAAAAATCCCACAATGCGACGCGCACAGCCACTTGTGCCACACGTGGCTGCGCGCGTTGCATTACGGGACTTACCCACTAAATTTGCCAAAAACATTTTCTCGCTAAATTTAGCGAAAAACAGGGGGATCGGTGGCCGAGTGGGCTAACACGTCTCAGTTCGGAGCTCGGGGCGAAAGCTTGCGCTGGGAACCTTCTGGGTTCGATCTCCACCGCCCCCGCCCGTTTCGATCTAGATGAGTTTCGCACCGGCACGTGTTCGAGTAATCACTATTGCGTGATGCACGTTAAAAAAAAACCAGGTTAGCGGTTGTACTATGGTGCCTGGAACGCGTCTCCAACTGGTGTGCTTACCGCGCCCAAAAAAGTGGTCCCTCGATTTCCGCCTGATGACGTCATACAAGTGTCATGCTGTCGCCGGTCGCGATCCTGGAGGCGTCCCAACAGTTGTGGTATATAAGGCAGACGCCTGTTTTGCTGCAGGTCGCTCTCCACTGTGACAGTCCACGGAAGCTACAGGAGCCGGAAGTTGGGACGCCTAGACGACAGCGACACTCGCGTTCGCTCGTGCTTTTCGCCAGCATTTCTATGACCAACCGCCAGGATCGCGACAGTCAACAGCATGACACTCCGGCTTCTGTGACGTCATTTGTTGCCACCTCGGGACCACTTTTGATGTATGGGCGGGATAGGACGCTAAACACACCAGTCGGAGACGCCTTCCAGGCACCATAGTTGTACTGCACTGGCTAAATTTCTCATCTACAGCTAAGAGACAGTTCACCACCATCAAGGCTGTACTGTACAAACATACATGCAACACATTTTTTTTTAGAGCGCAGCTCCTAGGCGCCTGTTCCGGCTTGAGCGGCGTCGGCGGAACCCCGCGGTGCATGGTGGATAAATTTCGCCGCTAAATCTAGCGGAAAATTTTCCCCGCTAAATTTAGCGGGACATTTTCCCCGGTAAATCTAGTGGAAAATTTTCCCCGCTAAATCTAGTGGGAAATTTTCCCCGCTAAAATTAGCGGGAAATTGGCCCGCTAAATCTAGCGGGAAACTTTCCCCGCTAAATCTAGCGGAAAATTTTCCTCACTAAATCTAGCTGAAAACTTTTCCCACTAAATTTTGCGGGAAATTTTCCCCGCTAAATCTAGCGAAAGATTTTCCCCGCCAAATTTAGCGGAAAGAATTCCAGGCTAGATTTAGCGGAAATTTTCCCGCGCAAGTTCGGCGGTAACATTTCCACGCTAAATTTAGCGGAAATATTTCCCCTAAATGGGAGCCGAGCAGGAGAGGAGAAGGGGCATAGTCCCCTTTCCGTACCTTCCCCTTCTCAAGAGCTGCGCTCTAATTCGGCGTTACAGGGAGTTGTAAACGGCTTTCATTTTTTACTTCTTAATTACGACGTTCTGTGTCGCTGAGGAGTAAAGATCTCTACTATTTAAACGAGCGTTTTAACAAAGGTTTAACACACAATGAGGTTTGCAGAGTCTTCAGTCTTCCCTCTTTGTTGCCCCCCCCCCTTTTTTTTAATTTATAAGCTTTTTTAATTTTTGTCTTGAAATGATCTTGTTGGACTGTGTGGATTGTTAGAGAATGTGCAGTTTTTGCATTTTTTGTTCGTACTCGAAGAGAAAGGTCGTTCCTTCGTGTTCAGTCGTGAACCCCTTGCGTTTGCGGAGTGCAAGGTCCTGTAGTAAAGTGGTAATTTGAGCTAGTTGGTACATCACTAAGATAAAACAGCGCTCATTGAAACAACTGACCTTAGTAGATTTCAAGACTGGATCACTGGAGAGATCTACGAGGCCTTTCAAATTCAGAAAATAGGACAGCAATGCGTAGTCATCCGTCCCTGTCGCTGAGTGCTAAGGAGGCTTTTTGTTTTTGGCCAACGCTGTGCCTATTCGCAGTAACTTTGGCGAACCATGAGTGAAAGTGCCGTTTTCTATTTTTTGCTTTTATTTAATTCCCCCACCTTTTTTTCTCCTTTTCATTATTTACTTTTTCCTTTTTCTATCAGGTATGTACATATTTTTCCCTTTCTTCTATCTTTCTTAACTTCACGTGGGGTACTTTCGTGGCTCCTTTTTTCCTCTCTCTAAATAAATCAGTTGGGAGTCAGCGCTCTTTCATTCTACTTTTCTCTTCCTCCGACGTTTTGTGCGCTGTTTATCTTAGTGTTGCACAAAGTGTTGCAACGTTGCAAAGTATTAGGGTTGCAACATTTACACAAAGGGTCACAGTCAGGGGTTTCCCAGGATTCTAATCAAGGGGGGGGGGGTGTCCCAATGGCTCGGGGGGGGGGGGCGATGCGAGGCGAGGCTAGATAAAATATAAAACTGTTTCTTTTTTAGTCCACTAGCTAAATTACAGACGTCTATTAACCAAATGCTCATACCCGTAATGTATGTTTCCTAATCTGAAAAAAAAAAAATTTTTTTTGTTTAAATTCAAGGGGGTGTCCAGGAAAACTAGGGGGGGTGTACACTCCCTAGAGGGGTCTGGGAAATCCCTGGTCACAGTTCAGCATAACCAGGGCCTGGTTGTGCTGAACTGTGACCCTTTGTGTAAACGTTTCGTAGCAGAGGTTAGGGGAGATAATAGGTTTTCGCCGTTTTTGTTAAAAGCTTAATTTTTTTTTGTTCTATTGCATTTTTTTTTGCCATGGGATATTGTTTATGGCGATTGTAATGACAGCGTTGGAGACGTTGCCTGCTCTTTTTCTGTCTTCCTTCGCATTTTCCATTTTCCTATCTCAGTTTCAGGTTTATCATCACGTTCAACTCACGACCAACTCTATTTTACGTGGTTCAACTTACACCAGCTCGCCTGCACTTTATTTTTTTTCCGAAGTACCTTTGAGCATGGCGTTATAAAATCTTGGGATCACCTAAATTCAGAAAAACTAATTTTAAAAATGTGCAAATCTCCTACCGTTCCTTTTTTTTTTTTGTCTTTTTTTCGGACGTTACGAATGGCGGAATCGACATCGTGGAACGTGCAACCGAAGCGAACTTCGGAACGCAGCCAACGCTAGGATCCGACGAGCCAATCAAACAGCTTTGAAAGTGCAACGTCAATGCGCTCATCACCTCCACGGCTGCCAACAAAGGCAGAGATAGCCCACCTAAAATCGGGTGAAAAAAAGATCGAGGTACACCTAAGCCTTCCTTATGAGTTGAGAATGCGAAAGCATGCAAGCCGCTCGTCCGCTTCCTCTTTCGTCTACTGCGTACTTTTCGTCGCCGGTCGGCGCGTGTGCTCCCCTAGGGGTCGGACGCTCTGCGCTGGACACGCAGCGCCATGGGGTGAGCGGTCTAGGAAACTGACGAGCGCAGCGGCCAATGGGAGCCCCGTCGACGCGCGCCAGCCAATGGAACTCAAGGAAACTATCTGCCGTTTTCGCGCTTCTGACTGATGACGTCAGCTCGCTCCATGAGACACTTAATGCTTTCACATTAATAAGGAGTAAACTAACTTTCGGTGCGCGATAAACAAAATGTTCAGTAAATTCTAGTAGTCGATTTTGTGACCTGCGAAACTTGCAATCGCAGGGAGGGGCGATGAACTAAAGCAACATCTCCTAGATAGAAAGCCTAAGTGCTCTCCTGCGTCACTAATGCAGGCCACTGTAGGCCACAGATTGGACACGACTACGGCGTCAACGTTCAGCTAGGTGCCGGGCTCTCACCGATTGGACACGTGTTCCGGCCAAAGGATAACGCAGCTCTCGTGTCCAATCTGTGGCCTACAATGGCCTGCGTTGGTGACGCAAAAAAATTCAGCACTTAGGCTTTCTTATCAAGATGTTCAGTAAAGACGACTGTTCTTTCCAGTCAGCAATGTCTCCCGCCATGGCTAAGTAACACCATTTCTGCCGAGGTCACCACAGCGTTTCTTTAAAAATAGCAAATCGTGCCAAAAATAAGGGTGTGTTATTTTTCGGGGTGGGATTTTACGGTAAGCTACTTTGTAATGTTAGTCTCCCCAGGCTGAAGCTGACACAACTGTTGATGCAACTTACTGTGGATTGTTTCTTTTAACCACAACCTATCAAAAGCTCATCCCTTAAGTACATTGTTCACAGGATATGGTCTAGAAAAGGCTGGACAAGTTTGAGAATGCTTGATAAGCACATCCATGCACCAGCGGCTCCCGCTCTGCCGTTTCTCTACGGTGCGCTTTGTGATGCTGAAAGCGAAAGTTGCCAATAAAATCAAACCGAAAAAAAAATTAAAAAAGCTAACGGATATTAAGTTGACTGTACATGTGACGCCTGGGCGTTTTTAAACATGTTATGCACTTAAGTGCTACCGCGAGAGGAGCACTTGGACATACGAGGGTGGTCCGATAAGTACTTAGCCTACAAAGAAAAACGAAAATTTTGGAAAAGTGGCGATTTATTTTTCAATATAGTCTCCTTTTAGTTCGATACACTTGACCCAGCGATGGTCCAACTTCTTTAACCCATCTGAAAAATATGTTTTCTCGAGGTCTGCAAAGTAGGCTTCCGTGGTGGCGATGCATCCTCCTCATTAGAGTCAAATTTCTGCCTGGCGAGCGACTTTCTCAAGTTCGGAAACAAAAAGAAGTCGCACGGGGCCAAATTTGGAGAATACGGTGGATGGGGCAGCAGTTCGTGGCCCAATTCGACCAATTTTGCAGTGGCGAGGGTGGAGGTGTGAGCCGGTGCGTTGTCATGGTGGAAGAGCACTTTTTTCTTTGCCAAATGGGGCCGTTTTTTCTGCAATTCGGTGTCGAATCGGCCCAATAATGCGGCATAATACAGCCCTGTGACCGTTTTGCCTTTCTCCAGGTAGTCAATGTAGATCACACCTTGTAAATCCCAAAAAACGGTGGCCATCACCTTTCCGGCCGATAGGACAGTTTTCGCCTTCTTCGGAGCACGTTTGCCGGGTGAAGTCCATTGTTTCGACAGTTCCTTGGTCTCTGGTGTGTACAGTGGATCCATGCTTCGTCGACGGTCACAAAACGACGCAGAAACTCCTTCGGATTGTGCTTACACAGCGTCAAACACTGCTCTGAAGTGGTCTCACGGTTGCGCTTGTCCGGAGTGAGCATACGCGGCACCCATTGCGCCAACAGCTTTCTCATGCCCAAAATTTCATGCAGGATATAATCCACGCGGTCTTTTGAGATGCCTACTGTCTCGGCTATTTCGCACACCTTCAATCGGCGGTCTGCCAATACGAGATCGTGGATTTTTGTCACATTATCCTACGTGGTAGCCGTTTTCGAAGCACCTGGGCGTGACTCATCAAAAACCGACTTGCGACCACGTTGAAACTCGCTTAACCAATTTTTGACGGTCGCCATCGGAGGAGAAGAGTCACCGTACACAGCATCCAAGCGCTCTTTGATTTCACTGCTCGATTTCCCTTCCAAAAACAAGAATCGAATCACCGACCGGTATTGCTCTTTTTCCATTTTTCTAAAATTTGCAGACACGCCCACTTCCACATGCGGTCAAAACAAAACGACGAGTCCCATTCAGTTGAAATTTCGATAGTAGCGGTCTACGAGAATGTACTACACCAGTGGTTCTCAACCATTGATGTTTCGCGGACCCCTTGTGGATCGGCAGAGATGGTGGAGGCCCCACTCGTGATAAGGGGAAGAGGAATGTATAGGTTAATCTTGATAGTGATTTAATAAATGGATATACCTAAGGGCTAGTGTGACGTAGATTTCTCTTATAGACATATACACGAGAAAACTCATTCGATAAATAGAACGTTTCTTCTCAATCTGAGAAAAGACAACATTTATTGTTGGGCTTGACTGATGAGGCTGGGCTTCGCGGAACCCTAGAATGCCTTCGCAGACCCCCATTTGAGAAACACTGTACTACACGATAGTAAATTTCTCTTGCGATAGTGGCGCCATCGGGCGGTGAGGCTAAGTACTTATCGGACCGTCCTCGTACAAGCCAAACTGCTATACTCCGTGTCCTTAGTTGTGTGCAGTGCAAGCGAAGGCAACACCAATGGAAAGGGAGGGGGAAAGAGAGCACTAGGAACGTTAGAGAGGAGAGGAGCTTCTCTCAACCACCACAGCCTTCCTAGTGCTTGCCCTCTCTCCCCTCGCCTGGTGTTGCCTTCGCCTGTACTGCACGGAGCTAGTGACACGGAGTATAGTTTGGTAGTTGCTGGCGGGTAATAGCAGCCGGCTGTGTTGACAACGCTGCCGCCATGGGTCTTTCATTTTGCTTTGGCTCAACTTGCGTGTGGCTAGGTTAGGTGGTGCAAGTCGCTGGCTAATCCAGCCAGCCACGCAATTTGGTGCAATATAGCAGATTTTTATCAGGATGGCGCAGGAAATTGCATTTGGCACTGGAGTGAAGTAATTGCCTCGCAAGTGTATAATTTATTCACAGTCAACAAAAACACAATTTTTTTAAATCTTTTTTTTAATTCTTAAGTATGTAGATTGTTGCATTCTGCCTAACATTCCCATTCGTGACGAGACAACACATGATAATTTCACTGGTTTCGTGTGGGTCTGGGTGCTCTAAGCCCATGGACATCCACGCGGTACGAATGGCAAAAAGTTGATTCCCATTTCATCTACTCCCAACCAGTGGCCTTATCGCTTGTTGCGTTTCTTCTGATCACACGTTTTTGCGCAGTCCGCTGGAAAGCATACAATTGAAGTTTTACCATATTTTAACGACATGTTCATTAGCCGCGTTAGCCAGAGGAAGTGAATCTTGCCTATCTACAGCTCTCTGCCATTCTGCTTTCCCGCAACACAAGCAGCAGGAGGAAGAAGCCCACCCTCTAGATCCTTTAATCGGCACGCACGTGTCGGCTATTGTAATAAACAAAAAAAAAGCGGCTTTGCTGAAACTATTTTTTAATGAAGAATAGGAAATCGCTATGTCACCGTGAGCATAAAAAAAAGATGTTTTCCTTTTCTGGCGTAACTCCTAGATATTACAAATTCCAAATATAGAAAACATTTTCTCCTATTCGTGTAGACTTCCTTATAACTGGGATTGACTATAATAAAAGGAATGTCGCATAATGTAGTAGGTTAAGTGTCAAGGAGCGGCTGAACGTAAATATAGCAGCAGCCGCATCACTTCCTGTGCAGTAGTGTAACCAGTGCAATATATTTTTTATTATAAAATAATATATGGTAGGTACATGTGGGCAGCAGAAGCTGCCCATCCCGATAGTTGTTAAATATTTAATTTAATACGTACGAAATGGAGCCTGTCTGGCTGGGTGCTCATTCGACAGTCAAGGATACAGTGCTTAAGTGCTCTGCTCATGGACGTGCGCATTCATTTTTCGTGCCAGTTGCATTGTACACAACATCGACATGAGCATGCGACACCGTTTTCCGAGGCTAAAAACGAAAGGGTCTACGAATTCCCCAGTGCAGCCGTCAGTCAGTAATTGAAGAAGACGAGTGTCCTTTTATTAGCTCTTCTATAGTTTAGCTCTTCTGTATTTTACTCTACGTTCCGATGTTCGCCAATACGAGAATCTGACTAGTCCTTGAAACCTCAACATCAAGCGTCCCCAAGCTTCACACCTCCTGCACCTCAAAATACAGAAACTTTTCAAACAAGTTCTAAGTTACGCCACCCCTCCTAAACGATGGGCACGTACGACAAGCAAAGTGATGTGAAGAGGCATAGAAAAACACTATTCTAGAGTGCCACAACTTCCGAGTGCTTTTGGGTTTTCCAAATTTCTTGACGTCCGCACGGCCCTGGATAACACTCAACACAAGGAGGCATCAATTTAACGAGAAAGCAGTAAAAGGGTTTTGTCTGGAGAATTCATAAACATTTGTGCCTTCGCTTCCGTCCCCGTCGACCGCCGTAGCCACACGACAACTTGAGAGATCCCTAATCGTGTGCACGTTGAGCTCCCTTTCGTCCAGGGCAGTGCACCGCCACAAGGTGGGTAGCACCTGCGTCGCAGAGCCGAGGGACGTGTTACGAGGTGGGGCCAGGCGCGGGACCGGCGTCGGCTCCTGAGGTTTCGAGTGACTGGAAGAAGTGACGCCACGTGGCCTCAAGAGGACTCCCTCCGGACCAGGTCTGCGATGTACCCCTTGCTCTGGATGAAGCCCCGGCACTTGACCAGCACCGAGTAGCGTGCCACCCAAGACGACGACCACTTCCCCAGCTCTCGATCCGGAACGTAGCCATTGAGCAGTCGCTCCATCGCCTCTGCATCCAGCACCACTGTTTGCGGAAGGAAAACGTGTCTCGATCGTGTCCAATAAACTTTGGAGGCACACGGAACCTGTGGTGAGTGAGCCGAGCACATACTCTGTGCATGTGTGATGCCATGTGATGTCGTGAAATCAGGTGACTCTGTGACATCAGTATCAAGCGAGACAATGTAACGTGATATCATGACGTCAAGTCGCACAATGTCCCGAAGTTGCTGGTGAGCAGCTTTTGTTTCAGTCCACTGTTGTCAGGTGATTTTACTATGCGAGAGCAAATAAATTGATTTGATTTGATTAAGGGGTCACATGACCAACGTGTCAGTCAAGCGTGCCACTTTACTTGTGGAAGACTGACGTGTAACACTGTTAAAAAAAGAAGTGAAATTTTTGGGTTGGCAAATCAAGGAAGGGCATCTGGCACGCCCCAGCGAAGGACTGAGGATTCATTTCGACTACCTGGGGAGCTTTTGACGTGCAAACGAAATCTTGGTGAAGAATTCATGATTTTCTCTGGTAGGTATGAACACTACAAAGAACGGAAGCCCACCAATGTTCCACCGTTTTTCAAATAATGCCTCCCTGCGAGACCAGTCTGTTTCAGCTGTTCGATGTGAACGTCGACTTCCGGAAAAGGCTGCCAGACTCTGCTAGGACACTTCACACCCCAGGGTAGATGGCATGTATCTGAGGGGCTCTGTCACGGCCGGGCACTGCCTCGCATCCGAGTAATACTGAGCCATTAAATATGAGATATCTCGCAGTAAATCGGCAAACAAAAGTTGTTTATAGTGTTCCGTTTTTGATAGGGCATTCAATTCCACTTTTTGGATTTGGGAGCTTCGAAGTGCTCACGGTGTCGTGTTCTGTCACAAACAGGACACGAAATGTGGACAGCCTGTTAAACTGGTATGGTGCATACCTTACAACGGGGAGTTTGTACGAGAGTTTACGTAATGTTGGAAAACAAAAGGTACTCGAAAAGTGACTCATAATTATGGCAAAATAGAACCAGTATTATAAGTTGCTTCTCAAGTAGTTTGCACGACGCGGGATTACACTCTTTTATTTAAGTCTTCCCCAAACATGCCATGCGGCAAAGTGTACTTGAGTGCTTCGTAGAAGTGCACCATCTGTTATATACCTTATCCTTGGAAGTCTTCGAAGGCTACTAATGGTGTTGCACTACAAAGTATGTCGTCATCCATTCTACACTCGACTAGGTATCCCAGTAGTTGCCCGATTCCCTCACCTCAATATCGGCCCGAAGATTCTGCAAAGTACCCCGGAATTTGCCAGAGCATGGGGTTTGAATTCGATCAATCAATCAAATTTATTTTACATCAGACACTGGTCACAGTTTGACTGGAGGGACAGTGATGTGGTAGGCTGCGTGGCTCGAGTACAAGTGCCATTGCACAAGAAGGAACATGATTTTTTCAATTTTCTACTTTCAATCAGAATTTGCTAAAACAGTGGCTTTGGCCAGTGGCATAGTAGCCCCTTTGGGAAAGGCACACTCACCTTTGGGATCGCTGTGCGTGAGCAGCTGGATGTTGCTGACCTTGGCAAACTCTGCCATCTCCTGTGGAATGACGCAGCAAGAGTCCAGGTTCACCTGGTTCACGCTGGGCTTCACCTGCAACCACAGACGAGCCAGTTGTCATCTTGCAAACTTTTTTCAATAAAAAATGACCAACTAATTAACTACGAAGCTCCATTCAATTTTGATTCAAGGATATGCACTCCCATGGGCTCTGAAAAATTAAGGTCTCTCAAATTGCAGTTTCATATTTTTGCAAAATTGGGACAGACAGAATTAAATAACTACTTTATGCTATTTGTTTCGATAAACCCTCGTTATACGGAAGCAATGGGAAAGAAAAAACATTGGACACGGGCGGCAATTCAATAAAAGTAGGAGCCAACAAAACAGGGGTTTTGTTTGAAATCAAACATGTGTGTCGGGATGGGTATTTTGATTTGACTCCAAAAATTATATATCAGCTCCATTCCTGCAATGAACAAAACCACATCTAAAAATTTTGCATACTTTTTTTAATTAAAAAATATATATATATATTAAAGGCCCAAAGGCATATACCCTTGAGCGTTCGCTCTCCAGCGTTTGCTCTGCTAAAGTGCCTAAAGGCACTTCAGCAGACCAAACGCTGGAGAAAAGGTCGCCTCCTTTCCAGCATTTGCTCTGCTAAAGTGGAAAGAGGTGGAAAGGGCTTCCCCTTAACTTGTAACCTGTCACCAACTATAATACGCAGACCAAAAGTTTGTTCTGCTTGCCGCAAATAAACGCTCGTTTATTAACAATCGCTCCTGGAAAACACAAAGAGGAAGAGGTGTTCCGCCCAAGGCTCGGCAGATAGGCGGCCTTATGACCGGCGAGACTAACTGAGCTGGAGGTTTCTCCAGCCTGATCCCGGAGCCAAGGGGCCGACACGAAGAGGTTGGGGTGCATTGCCCGAAGGAGTTAAAGCATTAGAGGAAGGGTAGGGTCACAGCGACACCGTCGAGCTGCGGCGGCAGAGAGAAACCACCCTCCATGCGAGGGAGGTTTCTCCCTTAGAGAGCGCACCTCTTGAATCTAGCCTGGCTGCGCTTGGGAGCAGCTGTCATGGACTGCAGGGCCGGTTTGCTTGTGAATGCGGCTATCTCTCCCAGCTTCCAAAATAGGTGCAAGAAATATTTTCCAGTCACATGATTAGCTCAGAGAAAAGAAAGAACTTAGCGTTTCAGCTGATCCTGCTCAGAAGATGTAGGCCTTGCCCGTCGTTTTTTAATTCTCGCCTACCACGAAAAACAAATTTATGTGCCGCTTCTAAATTACACAAATGCGGTTCATTTCACCCGCATTTTAAGCCTCTTTGCCTTTTAGCCGTGTGTAGCATTAGATTTGAATGACCGAAAAGAGGATGAAACCATGGTAGCAACTTTCCTGTCTCAGCGTGAACTGTTTTGTGCTGTGCAGTCAAGGCTGGTGCAGCTTCCACAGTGCTTCAATGCTGTCAAAGCAACTTACACGAGTATGTCGCTCCATTTGATGTCTCCTTCCTATAAGAGCATGTGCGAATGACATGCAAAATGAAGTTACATGCTATCGCAATAGTGCTCAGCTGCAGCACTGTGGAAGCTATGCTAGCCTCGACAACGCAACATGGAACAGTTAAAGTGGAGCTCTTTTCAGGGTACCTCGTCCCCACGAAGCTCGTCACGCGACAAGAAAATTCCTCTCGTGGCTATTTTAGTCGCCGGGAAAGAAACCACCCAAATTCACCAGAAAACCGGCCATGGAAAGATACCCGCGCTCAACGAACCGTTTCCGGGGTCAAACTAGGCAAGGCGAGCCTCACCTTGGCCCAGTTGTAGAGCTCCTTGAGCTGGGAGCTGTCGAGGTCACTGACCCCGACTGCCAGCGCCCTGCCCTCGGCCACCAGGAGCTCCGCGGCCTCCCAGACCGGCTGCACCTGGTCCAGGGTCAGCTTGGTGGCCAGCACCGGGAAGGCCACGATCAGTGAGTCCACCTCCTCCACCCCGAGGTGCTCCAGCACTGCGGGGGACCGCGGAACGTGAGCGCTTGTGTCCGGTCTATGGCGTGTGCTCTAGAAAGCCTGGAGCACCTACTTTCCTGCAAAGCACTCGGGAGGGCCGGTCGCAACAACCTAGGGAGAGAGCTTGGCGAATGACGAAGCCGAACTGTGTGTTTAGATCTAAGAAAACTGAACGTAACGTTTCAAGCCGAGCGTGTGTTTAGATCTAAGAAAACTGAACGTAATGTTTCGCCGTGCTCGCGTGCCACAATGCAGACTGTTTTCTTGTGCCTAAACGTATGCACAGGTTCGTCATTCGCCGAGCCCGCTCCGTACAGTGCAGCAATTGGCTCTCCCGCTCTGGATCTCCATAGGCCCAGAGTGTGGGCCTCATGGATCCGAACACACTTTAAACGAGTCTCGAGAATCAGTTTCGCATGCCCAAGGCCGTAGTTTAGAGCGAAGGTGCGGCTGGGTGAAGCATTTTTCTTTTTTTTTAAATACCTAAGAACAAACTTGTCTGAATCTGAAGTTACAACTAAGATGCGAAAATTTCCTGTGGGTCTGTGCACGGGCTTAGCCTTTTTAGACTAAAAATAAAAAAGCTTTCCTGCAGGCTATAGGAGCGTTTTATTGGACAAATATGCAGAATGAGAGCGGTGGGTGAATTCTTTTCTTCGCCCTCTTTGTTGCTTCTGTTAAATTCGAAACATACCGTAAAGTACCGAGCATCCGCCCATTCCGTACTAAGCGCCCACCCCCAAATTTTGCAACGTCTGAAAAAATATGAACAGTAGATATATAGGTAAAATCGATGAACTAACAAGCACCCATTGCCCAATTTTTGCGAATATCTACATGTTTTGAGTGGGTGCTCGCTCGGTATTTTATGGTACACATTTTTTCACCTTGGCACAAAAAACAAAAAACGCTGAACTGCATGAAGCCTAGAAAATTTGTTGCTTAGTCGTAACTTGACCGAGGGAAGTTTGACTAAAAAAAATTCACTTTATGATGAAAAAAAAAAAAAAAAAGATCCTTGCCCAGACACACATTTATGCTAAATTACAGTGTCCTAGGGTGCGAAACCGATTTTTGAAATTTACTTCAGTGAGTTTGATCCGTGAAGCCCTCACTGTAGTTCAGCAAAAAATGTTCAAGGTGGGACTTGTTATGATAAAACAGACTGCACTAACCGAAAATAACAATTTAACCGACCTTTCATCTCCCATACAGAAAACATCATTTGTGGTGCCAAGGTCGCAGGCTTGAGAGAACACATGACAACCAGTAGTGCTGCCTAGTTTAGTGTAGGGGTACAAGAGTGGAAATCAACAAGAGCTTTAAATCTGGCCACAGCCCACACAACCAGGACACAAGGCCTTGGTGCTTGGAACAAGCATGTCTGCAACAACCACAAGGAATAGGTGATTGTAGATCCTCATGCTGACATGTCAGTTCATCATACGAGTATCTAATATGTACCTCAGATACCTGCATCGACGTTACAAGCACCAATCTTTTTATCACTACATTCACTATGCAGTGAAGCCTCTTAGTAGCAAAATCACTTTACTTCCGACAGTTTATCGTAAGAGCACCTCGAGTACAAGTACCAACGTTAGAAACATGGCATAACCTTTTTGTGCAGTAAATAAAAGTTCTGACATGCTTGTAATGCTAGAAGTACACCAGGTAAAAATACAGGAAAACTATAAATGCAGTAAATTTATTTTTGTGTAAAATGATGCAATTGCAGAGATATGAGTACTGCAATAAGTCGATATCACATTACATGGCAGACATGTAAAATTTGTGTTTATTCACTAAAGAGAAAAAAAAGCAGGCTACTGTACCTTTGGTGGTGGCTCTCTGAAGCGCCGCAGCATTGAAATGGCTTAGGAAGATTTTGACTGCAATTGTGAAACAAGGAAAATCAGACATGTCTGAGCAACATGGAGAATCAGGGTTTTCTCTTTCCTCAAATGGCATGTCAACTCAACTCCTTCCTAAATGACAAAAAGGTCTGTTAAATGACACTTAAATTTATCAAATATTACCACTAAATACTGACGACCTAACGAAAACCGACAGTTAAACTGACACTCTCTTGGCACAGCGCCAAAGCAACCGTCCTGTTGTCTGCAGACAAGGAGCGTCCATTATGTGATGCACCATGCTTGTGACAAGCAAATAAATGAAGTGACTTTCTATGGAGGGGACTGTTGCAGGGGCTGCAGGAATGGCTTATCTCACAGTAAATGAATGGACAGATGGAAAGATGGTACTGGCAATATCTCTTGTATTGGGAGGTAACTTGCGCCACCTATTGAAGGAGTGTGGTAAAGGTTGTCCAGATGGCCCAAGCACCCTTCACACCAGTCTTTTGTTACTCTTATTAGGAAATTTGGTGGCCAGGTGTGTCAGTGCGCTGTAGCTCGGAGCATATGAAGCGAAAGCTCACGCTGCAGACCTCGGCGGTCAGAATTTCAATCCTGCCCGTTTCAATCTGGATGGGCATTGTACCAGAGTGTAGCCATGTATCACCACTTTGTGACATATGTTAAAGGTGCCAAACTAGCCGTTGTACTGCACAGGATACATTTCGCATGTACAGTCTAAGCTCGTCATAACAGACCTTGATTTTGACCAAGATTTTGGTCTGTTGTAAAAGGAGTATGTTGTATGCAGATATGAAGTTGAGTCAATGGTGAATAGAGGAAAACCAACCGAACTTCACAAAACGGTATGTTACATACAAATGTCTGTTGTAACCAGGTCTGTTATAATGAGCTTGGGCTGTACAGCATAAACCAGAGTCACCGTACCTCAAAGGCAGATCAATTTTAGATGTGAACTTCCAATTTGCCCCTTTCTCTTCTGTTGTAGCTTATTATAAAATTTTTGCTGACTGTTGACATGACCAAGACGCCGCTTCTTACCTCGTGCACATACAATGCTTCTCTGTTACATCATCCCTTTTGTCCAAATTAAAGGGGCGATGTAACAATTTTGTACTTTGCGCAAATACCGCTTAGATTGAGTCCTTGATGTTAATGACCTATGAAACACGCGTTCGTTTTTCCCCACACGCAATAGAAGTCGAAGAAAAAATTAAAGAAAAACGAGCAGCGTTCACCCCTAAACTCGCAGCCACGTGATCTGGAGTAGATTATATAATTGCCAATGCTGATCATAGCCACTCTGCTGGGGTTGGCAAAGCACAGGACACGTGCCGAATTCCAGACATTGTTATGGTTCGGCTATTGTTGTCATTGCAGTGATTGGACACTGGCCACTACCCGAATGCCTGTTGAGTCATCGATTACCACGAGCCCAAATCAAGTGCTCGCACAATGCTCGGGTCCCATCTATGAAGCGCATTCAAATATCGTCACTTAGGGATATTGCGATTCCCCAGCTACGTCATCAAGTTTTGCAAAGAGAGACTGAAAAAAGCGCTCGCTTTTATTCTTGAAATGACACTGTAACAAAGAAATTTCTTGGTCAGTTTCGTTGCATACGAGTGTACTTGGGTACGACTAGTGCCAGTGAGCTTGTGTAGAGTGAAAAACATTCCAAGCGGATATCATTGCATGGCCCCTTTAAACAAGGTCTCCTGTGCCTGTACAATAAATAAAACACTGTACACTGATGTGTGGCCTTGTAACTAACTCACTGGCAACCAATGGCACTTGACAAAGTGTGTCCTACACTTAGTGAAAGCCTTGTGACAAAAGAAACAAGTATTTCTGTCAAATCAACAAGGACTTCCACTGAAACATGTCATTTCGCAGATGGGGTTGATGAAGCTATAGCCCAGAATTTCACAGTACCATTTGAGTGCGAGTCTTACCGACTGACGTCAAACCAAAATCCATTACTTTCTCGCTAGAAAAAACTTAAAGGGAGTTGCTCTTAAATGCCACTGAGGGATGTACGTACCGGTTATTTTGAAAGTTGCTCTCTCGCTGGCACTGATCGTGCACGGGAGGTCCTTGTTGACGTACTCCAGTATCTTGCAGTCCTTAACAGTACAAAATCGTACGTGACACAACCACCCTTCGATCACCCTCACCTGGAGTAGACTTACCGTCCCTTGGCCGTTGTTAATTGAAGTCCATTTCATGAGAGAAAGGTTTAGGCTTTGAATGAGCTGCGGAGAGAAACCAGTGTTTGGCCATTAGTAACGCGGCTTAGAAATATTCTCTCAGGTGAGAGTAGAAATATTAAAAATGAGCAAGACACTTCTTTTTATATAATCATTCCAAGGTCCTTACAGTCCAAATGAAGCATCCCCTCACAAAGTATAAATACTCAATGCAGTCAAACCCGATTTAAGGCACGAAATAAACTTCAAGTCTGGTTTTGTCAGCTTCTTTTTTTGTCAAGAGCCCTTGCCTTACGGAAACTTCGACTATGTTCCCATGAACGGATTTCAGCAAACACGCTACTGATGTTTCCTGCAACAATTGAACTGCATCCTAAAACTTTACAGTTTTCATAGTAAATATGTGAAAAATGTAAGTAGCAGTATATGTGGGGTAACTATTGCACCATTTTTTCCCCTATTAAGTGAGAGGCTTACAATAAATGAAACGGTATTCTATAAAGCATTAGTGCGGGCCCCCTCGTATGTGCCTGACTATAGCCACCTTACTCTCCAGAGTTGAATCAGCAAAGAAGCATAGGGTGGACCTATTGCCTTAATAAGAAGTCGTGATCTGTAAAGATCCCCAACGGGATGTAGTATTCTATGTCATACCTTTTATTTAAGAAGCAATGTTTTCAAATGTGCATGCAGATTCGAAACCGCCATTAAAATATCTCCACATGCTCTATGTAAACGAGATGAGAAAACAAGTAAAAAATAGTTTAAAAGAAAAACAGTTCTGAATATACCAGGAATGTAACAAACCCAGCTGGACAGCACTCAGTAAAAACACTCTAAAGTCCGTTGCAACCTAAGAACGAAGGGCGAGGGTAAGACGGGCCGGGGAGGAGGAAGCAGACGGAACGCTGGAGAAGAGAGGGGAAACCTCCTTCTCTCTTTAGCGTTCCGTCTGCTTCCTCCTCCCCGACCCGTCTTACCCTCGCCCTTCGTTCTTAGGTTGCAACGGACTTACGTCTATAATGGCAAAAAAGCAGAACTACAAACAAAAAATCACTCGACAACAGGTGCACTGCATTAGTGTCAAAGAGCTACAATCTGGCCCTTCAGCGTTAGGACGCATTGGCTCCAAGCTTCTCCGTAATTATTTGTACAGTTTGCCAAGAAACGCCGGAAATCGCCAGTCACCCATTTTTTTGGCAAATTTATTTTCTAGCGAGAAACACCAAAAAAGCAAACACAAAAAGCCTAAAAAAAAAGAAAAAGAAAAAAGACACAATATTTAAAAAATTACTTCCGTCATTCGGCGCAAACTACGGCAATGTTTTTCAATAAGACTGCAAAAAGCCCGTTGCAAAGCAGAGAGGGGCATGATTTAACAATTACTCTTTCCGAATGGCATTTCGGTAAGATCAGAATAAGAAAGGTACCGGAAGGGTGAGCCTTGCACGCCATCTTGAGAATGTTTGCTCTTTTGTTCACAACATTTACCCGCTTCTATCACAGCATTTTCTGAACTTTAGTCCCGACCCAGTGTATAAACTGGAGGCAAAATTTCGGTTGATAACTAAAAAGAGTTTTCCCTTAGATAGTCTACACCCAGTGTATAGTCCTCACCTGGTGCCTAGTTTGCACGCAAAACACTATGTATCATCAGTGTAAATGCCTGTTATATCAACTCTTAAAAAATCTTTTATCACATATAAATCATCATTAACATAAACTCTCGTACAGAAAATCCATCACATCTCGTCGAAATGAATGATTTGCAAAAACAAACCCTAGTGTAGCATGACCTCTAGACAGCCTGCACCGCGTAAACTCTAAACCTCTGAATTTGTGTAGCCTGCGGACAATAGCCCGGAAGATACTGAAGTCCGAAAGACTTGTTTCTGATATGCCCCTCTCGTGATCACTCGCAAGGATGTTCTTGCGCAATGGAACGACGTCAAAGTGTGCAATTATGGCACCCAAGTAAACGCCATTTGAAACAGAACAGCACACAAGGGACAAAACTAAGGAAAGAAACACACAACTCGTCCTTCGAGTGCCGTTATGTTTCAAATGTCATCATACCAACTAGCCCAGGTGGTCACCACCCTTCTACAGTAAATGCCATGCTTGATTGAATGGATAATTCAGGATGTGACATCCCAGTCTGGAATCTGCCACACCCAAACTAAGTGGGGAAAAAAAATGTCAAAAGCTGTGCACCCATAAAGTGTGGTGCGCATTGTTTACAACCACGTGACCCTTAGATAATGCAACGCTGTCAGGTCGGCTAGCGATGACTCAACCTTTGTCGAAAGAGTTTCACAGTCATTTTTATATTTAGGGACAGATCTAGTTTAACATGATTTTTATAAAAGTTGTCTGGGGTGTTCACTTCAGTTAAAATTTAGTCTCACAAAAACGAAAAACGCCCATTGCCAGTTAAGGCACAAAAGATTCATAGTAGGAAGAGAAGCGACTTGGCTTTGAGCCAAGTTACTTCTCTCCCTGCAGGCACCGACAGGAGCATATTAATTTCTATATTTTTATTTATGTATTTATACACCTAGCTGTGAGGCCAGGGTAGTAGTAACACATATTTCATGCAAAGAAGCAAGTAATTTCACATACACTGAAAGCTTACAAGTTCATTTGCAATGCAATGACATCATAATTCAGAACACAAGCAAGGAGCTTATTTGAAAGAACAATACACGAGTGATAAAAAGTATCTGTCCCATACCAGTATGGTTGAGTATAATGATTGCACTTTGTTCTGTGCAGCATAGGTTCAGATAACTGATTTTGAATCATATCTATCTCGTAATGTCCATAGAGATCAGAAAAAAAGAGCTTTGTTCTTTATTACCAAACTAGTTTCGATACCGGTTAAATCTGCTTGGGCCTTGAGGTTCTTACCGATATAGCCATTTTATTAATTTGATTGCAGTCTTCACTGGTAAATGGCTCCCAGTCAGGCCTGGCATAGTCGATGGTTGGCAAGATCAGAGATTTCAAAGCTTCCATACTCACAGGTTACAACAGTGTCCAGAGTTAGTGAAAAGATCGGGTAAATGCTTTGATTTGGGAACTTTGTTCTAGGAAAGGACCATCAATATTTCACTTGAATTCTATAGTGTGTGTCTGCTTTACAACTCGTCAACACACTTGAGCTCTTTTCGATGAGTATAAACAGGATGGCCCACCTATCATACCCTGTTCTTGCCTTAATGCTTATTGTCTGCATTAAATCATTGCAAGTTGGGTGGTGGGAAACGAGCCCAACTAAAACTCCCTTTTTGCACTTGCGCTATCGAGCGAGACAGAAATATGGCCTACCAAACCAAATGGCTCCTTTGTCGCTGTGCCAAGTGAAAGCCAATTGTTTGCAATAGGCAACAAATAATGTTTTCTAACAAGACAAATGTTCCTAATCCTCACTTAGTAGATGCATAAGTGTACTATACACCAGCCCTTTTCAGCAGTTCACGCCCAGATGTTGTTCTTGCTCTGAGGGGGCAACAATAACATGGAGCTAATCCGATGGCTCCCACCAAGTTTTGAGGATGTAATAAAAACGTCCCGGACAGAAGGGGTTCACTATGCTTCAGCAAATTTTGTCTCATTTAGCGATGCTCGAGCCAGCGTCGGATAGTTCTGTCGAACAGTCGTGATGTTTCAGCGAATGTGCCAGTTTTTGTCTGCAGATCGTGAAAGCCCTTCAAACAGGTCGAGTCACCACTTGAGTTGCCAGACCCGAAGGATTCTCTCATGCAACATGTGCTCTCTGAGGCCTGCATAGTCTAAAGGGAGTGGCATATACCCATCAAAAAGATGTGATCATCATTGTTCTCTTGTAAACGGAATTTCTGCGCAAAAGAGGCTCGACGAACCGTGGCCTTCAAAATGGCTGCCGGTGAAAAGGGCCCATTAGGAGATGTACGTGTTCTCGTCAGCCATGAGTAAGCAATCAGTAAGCCCCATTTTTGCTCCTTGGCACAGAGCAAGACGATCATGCTGACTGCAGATGAAGCCAGTGGTTTCATCACGTAGTGGACTTTAGCTGAGCTGGTCAGTTCATTATATGTTGTGAATGGGAACAGTTCCAGTATACAATACACACCGGTACATGTACTATACCCACTTTTTCCTTACTTGCATTTCTGCATATGTTTTTACTGGCAACCACCCCAACGAGCGCAAATCAGATCAAATGCACGTGACAATCACCGGGGCTTCAGACCTACTCCCGTGGTTCTTTTGCAGGGATAGACTGTGCCGAGAGAACGTAAAGTAAGAACAAAAAAAAAAAAAACGCGAAAAAAGAACGTACGAACAATGAGCGCTAGGCTGAAGTCTGATTCGAATTCCGATTGGGTCACCTTGATTGGGTTTTTTTTCGCAACGTTTCATCGACAGCGAGTCGAGAATCGCCTCTCCCGCAAAGTGGCCACAGCGGTTCGGAACTCGAGTACGAGTGTCGTCCCATAGGGAGGTCAACGAGCTTGAGATACGAGAACGCTTACCTCTTCGACGAGGGACTGAAACACTTTCTTGGTGAGGTCTTTGCAGCCGAGGATGTTTCCCGTGTTCAACACCACCTCGCTGACCGAGGCGGGCAGGAGCGCCGGCTTGTTCATCTTCACCCCAAACGCTTCTTTGAAGTCGGGAAAGAATATCAGACGCGCGAGTTCGGAGATTTCGCGTTACCTCGATCCCGCCGCCTTAGCAACGCCACGCTCGGCCCAGACGCTATGCAGACGCTGACTGCTCTGACTACGTTGACAACTATTATTGAATCACGTGCTCGGCATCACGTGGATTGCCCTTTTCCTTCTTTTCATGTGTGTATGTGTGTGTGCGTGCGTGTGTGTGGATTGGCAGAGTGGTTACGGATCGCTACTGAGGATTTTGAACTCGTCTGCCACCGCTACAGCCTGCAACCAAACACAAGAGACTTTCTGTAAAAATATGTATATTTGCCATTATCTCTGAACGACCTTTGCGCTGGCTGTAATCACTAGACCACCGTAATTTACCTACAGAAGTCTTGCGTAGAAACGTCACGCAGCAAGGTCCACGAATCAGCTGTAGCACCATTTTTGTTTGTTTCGCTTTTTATTGCGCAGTAAACACTTTGGCCGCTAGGCGTCCTGCGGTTCCGCGACGAGCAACATTTTTCTGTAATATATCGGCGTCTTTCCAACCGATAAGCACTTCTAATATAAATCCGTTTTTAAAAATAAGGTTAGCGAAAAAACAAAAAGGCCTAATATCCGCTGAGCCGCAGATTCCAAAACCCGGCCCTTCGTGGTCAGTCGCTGGTCGGCCATATTAGGTGTCCTCCTCTGTTTCGAAGATACTGTTAAATCCCGCTATCTGAATTTATCCGGATTTTTCCAATCTGCGGGGATTGCAGCACTCGATAGCGTGAAGCAAGGTAAGGTGCGCCTTTTCTTAAACGACTGCCAGTCGTCCCGCTCGGCCGCGTATTGAACGCCAACGGCAAACCATTACGAGCTGCGCACATCAGACCCTCGAGCATTTGACTCATTCACTCGTCGCTGAAACAAAAATTCACGTTATTGCGGTTTTTGACCTGCTGGATTATCCTAACCCACCGTTCCGATTCACGTACAGGTAATCGTAGGTGTGTTTCGAGCGAGGTTCGTTAGATTATCGCCTTTCTGTGCCGTCTGGTTCGTCGAAGTCGACTCGTTGACTCGCGAGTAGTGGGGTGGAGGCGACGTGCAGTATGCGTCGACTGTGTGCCTGGCTAGTGCCTACGTTGCTTCCTTCGATGGCGTTCTCGAGAACCCTGCGAACATCGAATCGTTATACATGACGTTCAGAATCCCGAGAACCAAACACTGCCGCTCAATTTGGGCGATAGCGAATGACTGAGCGGCTATCACTTATTCTTTTTTTTTTTCTCTTCATCTTTGCCCGCATAGATGTTACGCCCACCTACCCCACTGATACAAGTTGCGACAAAGAAATTGGGCTCTCTACGATTCGCCGTACCTCCTGCCACTAGGGCTCTTAGTGACCGAGTTGTTAGGTTTGGTCGATTCTGCTTCTCGCAGTTTCCGAGGGCCGTAATGAAACTACTGTCGGCCAGCCCGAATCTCGTGGAACACATTTGGCGACGGAAGCCAACTGTTCGCGCTGGGATTCTCATATCACGATCCAAATGGCGAATCAGTTGAGTCGGAACTTCGTTCTCGCTCATTGATTTCCCGTCCATCGATAAACGAACGACGAACTCGCAATGAAATCATTTTAACTCGATAGATCGTGCCTTCAAAAAGTTTAGGACGACGGCAGATAAGAACTATCGAACCGGGAACAGCAAGAGGCGCATTTGAGTCATCTACACCACCTCATTCCATTTACAAATGTAGCTCATATGCTGTAGCAAACTCCACACTTTCCTTCCCTGGGTGCACACCTTTTGTACCTGTGAAGACTTAAAATAATTGGAAAAGTCTAACGACGGTATCTTGGAAGCACTGCATCCATGAATTACTAGCAAAACATTGGAAATGTAGGCGAAGAGTTGGCGTATAACGTTCCCTTTTTTGTTACTGTTGTCTTAGTTACTTTAATATTGTGGCAAAAAACAAACAAACAGATCAACAGTCACATTGTGTGGAATCTGATCATATTTTAATTTATGTGAAATGTTTCTGTTTTTCTAGCTTGTCTGTGGTTTGGGGGAAGGCAGGCTGATTTGAACCTACATTCCTCCATACCCTTAGCACGAACTGCTGTGTTCACTTTACTGCTAATTCATAAATATGTTAACTCGGGGGTGCAGCTGGCACTCTAAGGCCCGCTTCAGACGGAGCAATTTCACCCAGCAACTTGACGTCGCAACACCAGCAACACGGGTTGCCCGCGTTCACACGCAGCAACCGAATTGCTCCGACTTGTCATCATCATCATTAAATTTGATTTTTCTTTCACTATCTAGACGCCCAGCTACGCGCTAAGAACGTGTTCTTATATCTTTGAACGGCGTTGAGAATACTAACTCATTTTTCTGAAAATGTTTATTTCCAAAAACGGATCCATTTCAAACCAGAACTAAGTCTTTAGCTGTCATCATCAGCACCACAGGGGTGTCACGTGAAAATATCGCGTCCCTGATTGGCTGCCGCCGCTTCAAACGGCTTCGAATTGCTCCGAGTTGCTCGCTTGTTCGAGCCGGACCCGATCTCAGCAATTCGCGTCGATCTAGGGAAAGCTAGGGAACAACCCGCCAGCAACCTTAAAATTGCTGGAAAAGTTGCCCCGTCTGAAGCGGGCCTAAGGAGAATGTTGAGAAGTGATTTTCGAATTTCAGACCTTTGCAGATCTCTCGAGCTGGAGATAAGAAGCTGAGGTAGCTCTTAGTACCAGTGACTGTCTCGTGGTCCCTAGCAGGCAAATCTTGTTTATCAGATGTCACATAGGTGTCCAGACACTTCCTTCAACTTATATGCCCAGTCTTGCCTTTCTATCTGGCATATTTGCAGCATGCAACACAACCAGCCTGAACACGACATCAGCGCTTCTTGACTTCTACAGCGTGTAAAAGGTTAGGTTGGCAGACGAGTTACCGAACCAGGAACAGCAGTAGGTGCCAAATTCTTGCAAGTAAATTGGTGCTGCGCAGATGCACAGCAAACTGCTATAGTCGGTGACAGGTTAAAAACCCACTCTGCCTCGAACACTAGCTTTGTGCCTTTGATAATACTCCATCGCATGCACAGCCAGGGCCCGACGGAAGACAACGTGCACGTGCTGGAAGTGAAGCTTCTGCTGGGTTCTTAACCTGTGACCGACTCTCGGAGTTTTAGTGATGGCCTTTCAAGAGCAGAAATACCACTAATCCCGTGTCCAGGCGAGCTGTGCCATGCAGCATACCGCAGCTGCTCTCATTCAATCCAGAAGTATCCGAATAAAAATAATGATTGTGACAAATAGTGCAAAACATCAGGGATAGGTAGACGAAAGGAACCAGGGTAAGCATTGATTCTTTTCATTTGGTCCAAAATTATGCAGACATAGTAATATACAAAACATGGGGATTGGTAAGCATCAATCCTTTGCATTTCATTAACTTGTTATTTTTTAAATGTCCTTTTCTTTTTTCTTGAAGGCAGGTTCAATCTATCTCAGCTTCTTGGTATATCAGTTGATACCCTGACACGAATTTCGATTTATTGGTTCCTATGGCACTGTCCCCACGAAGAACATTTTTATGTTGCTATTGTTGCCACCGATTGTAGACTGCTTTGTTTCACAAAATTAGTCAGTAAATTTGGCCAAACTAGCCTTATGGAAAACCTGAAAAACGCAGAGAATTTGGGGACACAATTTGGGTGGGCGTCCTTGCTTGGTACGTCCACAAATGCCTACAGTACTTGTTCGCCTTGTTTGCACTTCTGTGAAAGGTGCATATGTGAGCTTGTTTCTCATAAACTGCAGAGCAGGCCTTCCCAATCCAGCTGGGCTGTGTTATCAAGGTATGGGCCTTCGGTATCTAAAACATTTTGCCCATATATTTTGGTTGTGACACAAAAACTAATTCTTGTTGGTATATTTTGGACTTTTATTACCCTTACCTCTGATCATAAATTTGTGATCTGACAAAGCCTTCAAAGGCTTTAACATTGCAGCGACACTCCTGTACCTTTGGCTTTTGTTTATGGTTTCTTGAGTTTGTGCTCTTGTGTATATGTAGATAAGATAAGGGGTTCTGTAGCATTGCTGTTTCCATTAATAGGATTCCTCTGTCTTTTGACCTGTTTGAGTCTAACAAACCATTGTGAAATTAGTGGCAAACTCAACCCTGCCTTTCGCAACTTGGCTGCTTACTGCAGCAGTTAACGTGATGAGTGTGTGCCAACTGTCCTGCTTTTCTCAACCTGAAACATAGTGTTTCATGCTTGTTTAGACAGCAGTAACTATGTTTTGTTAGGCTCAACTGCTTTTGGCACTGTCTTCAACAATCCTCTTACATTACCAAGGACAGAAATTGAAGGATATTGAATTGCACACAGATTTTTGTTGTTGACACAAAGTTTAGTAAAAGGAACTATCAAATCCAGGGGTCAGCGACCTTTTGCTGCCACAGGCCAAATTATCGCAAAGCAGTGATAAAGCAGGCCAGATGACAATCCGGAGGGAAAGGGGGGGGGGGTAGCTCAGCTTACGGAAATAACGTATAAATCGCAAAGTGAACTGTTATGTTCAGTGCTGCAGCTATATTTCATTAATTTTTTTATACAATTACAGTTGAACCTTTATTTAACGAAACCAGATTTTACAAATTTCACGATTTAACGAACAAATTCGGATTTCCTCGCGCAGCCTATGCACGAGTCTCCCTTCCTCGATTTTACGAAGTTCCTGATTTAACGAAGTAGTAAGCGGGTCTCGGTGACTTTGTTAAATCGAGGTTCGACTATACCTGCTGTGCTGTTAGCAGGGGCGGATGCAGGAATTTCCTGAGGGGGGGGGGGGGGGGGGGTCAGGTGTTGGCCAGCGTACCATATGTCTAGGGATCCCCTACCCCTCTCCCTCGTTTCACGCCCTAAATTTTACACATGCAGAAATCAAGAGGGGGGTCAGGACATCCGGACCCCCCTCTAAATCCGCCCCTGGCTGTTAGGCATTATGCAGGGGGTACATAGATTGTGTACACACATAATGAACATATTCAAAATTCATACACACACACACAGAAAAAGGAAAACGAGGAAGAATACATTTCTATACTTCAATACAAAATTAGGTATTAGACAAGGGAGTACATAGAATGTGTACACATAATAAAAATATTCAGAATTCGTGCAAACACACAAAGAAAAACAATGAAGAATACATTTCTATACTTCAATACAACGCTCTAATCTGTTATAAAAAACAATGTCATCAGAAACCGAGATTGGCTTGAAAGTGAATTTCACTCTTGAAGCTGTAGGTTCTACGTCCAGCATTTTCGTCTCGCAGAGCCGCATAGTTCTGATTCCAAAGCCCAATGACCGAGACAAACTGAAAATCACAGAGTGTTACCATACAATTTCTCTTTCTAATATGAACTATAACATTTTTGCTAAACTTCTGACCAGTCGCTTGGTCAAAATCCTCATAGCATGCATAGCCCCTGAATGCGACATTAACTTGTGAAATTGACAATGGTGTGAATTGCAAATCCGAACGAAAAGTATCTTAAATACGATAATCTTAATTATTGATTTCCGATGAATCACTTTTGTGCACAATTGCTAATGAATAATAAACTTATCTCTTGGTAGGCCACTTCAGAGCCAGTACCTCCAATTACACCAGGCTTGCAACCAACAATAATTTGTGTGCCATTAGTTCTGGAGTTTGTGTATGTGTGTTTTTTTGTTGTGGTTTTGGGGTAGGGGAGGGGTAGGGTAGGGGGGTGCTTGTCTGGTAGCATGCCGGGGGTCGCATAATTGTCCCTTGCAGGCCGCCGGTTGTTGACCCCTGATCTAATCATACTTGCTAATTGCTTTTTATATATAAATTTATGTACTGACCCTTTCAACGAAGCATTCTCTTTGATGTTGTTTCGCTTTTGTCGAGAACCCACCTAGAAACAGGGCATTTCCTCTTCAAAATATATCTTCGTCGTGTAACTTTGGTCTTCCCTATTAAACCAAACCTGACATCATTTGTGGTTTAGCATTGCATTAGACACTACACTTGAAGCTGGGAAGTATCTGAACCAGGGGTCTTAAATTTATTTCAGGTTGGGGGCCATATAGCCCCCTTAAGAAAGGTTGAGGGTCAACGTAGGGAGGGGTAAAAAGTGAATAGGTTTCACAGGAAAAAAAAAAGGCCCGAGGTACACCTAGGCACTCCTTATGAGTTGTGAATGCGAAAGCATGTACGTACATCATTCATTCCGCTCCCTTATTTCGTCTGCAGCGTAGCATTGTCGACATCGACGGACATGGGGTGGCCGGTCATTGAAACCGATGCGCAGCGTCGAGTTTCAACGACCGGCCACCCCATGGCGCTGCGTGTCCGGTGAATGGGAGCTTCATCGACGTGCGCCAGCCATTGGGACTGAAGCCGAAAAGCCATCAGCTTTACTTCGCTCCTTCGGGATCAGGAACACTAGGTCCCGTGTCTAGGCTTTTCGCGTGGTTTCATAGCTGGGAGCTGGCTTCCACTTGGAGAAAGGAATTAAGGTGCCGTTTTCACGCTCAAACTGATGACGTCGGCTCGCTCCATAAAACAATTAATGCTTTCGCATTAAAAAAAAAAGGCAATTGATTTTTATGTTTGAAGCAGTTGAGTCTCTTAGCAACACCCTAGATTTCCTAAAAAAACACCTCATCCTCTTGGCTTTTTTTTTTTTAACTTTGTCTTGCTAGTGACATTTTTAGCTTTTGTGTCTTTATACGACTGCTTTGAGCCCGTATCTGATTCAATATCAAGATTTAAAATGACACTGCCCACGAATATGCTGGAATTTTTCATTATAAAGAGAAGCTGAGGGAGTGGAGGTGATGGGAGCATGCAGGGATGTTAAAGCGCCAAGCTCCGATTTGAAGGACCAGTGGCTACACGGAAAGGTAGCTGCCTTTGTCTCTACTCACTGTTTGAACACCGCACGAGGAGCAGACGGGTAGAGATGAAGGCAGCTAACCTTGCTGTCTGCCCACTACAGTGCAATCCACTTATAACGATAATGAGAAAACCCGAAATTTCAATCGTTAAACCGATTATTGTTGTATCTGGACTAGAAGCTGGGCGTTTCCAGTCTTGAAACTCTAGAAACTGATCGTTATATGCAGTACATCATTATATCTGGTATCGTTATAAGTGGATTGCACTGTAATCCTTCGAAATCTGAGCTCGGTGCTCCGTGTCTCTCCCCGCTCTCATCTCTCTTCTCCCTCAGTTTCTGCTCATATAGAACGAGAGAGCAAGCACGCTGTTGTTGCCCTGTTGCTCAATTCGATTCAAAAATTAATCAAAACTAAAACATGTTAAATAAAAAATTCTCTTCGTATCGAGTTTTTGCTTTCCTGACGATTTTTATAACAGCATTATGAGGAAAATACCTTTCTCTTAATGGTATTTTGTGGCAGCTAAGTGTATTGAGAGTTTGTGCTGCCGAGATGCGTCCTTGAGGAAAGAGATAGCGCTTTTAGCCTGGTAGTAGCACTGTCATACAGGTGATTATTGTGAGGAAGAGCTGAGGAGCAAAAATGAGGACAAAACAAAACTCGATGCAAAAGAAAACAGAACAGTGAAAAATTTGTGAACGTGCTATAAGAGCAGAGCTGCGTTTTGGACAAAAATGAGTCAACGACACGACGCAATTATTTATTGCGCACCTAGCGCTAGAGAAATGGACCCACAGGCAGCTGCAAGGTGTCTGCGGGTCACACCTCACCGAGTTTCGGTCCACGTGTTTGAGACCCCCCCCCATCTAGACAAAACTTCTAACTTTAAGTTTTAGAAATCTTCCGTTTTGTCTCTCGTCCTTCTGCTCACATGTTGCGAGGGTTGCAGCAAAAATAGTGGGGAGCAACAGATCAGCTGCTTGCAGTGCTGCCGCCTTGGCAGTTCCTGTGGGGAGAATCGGGGCGAAAGAAGCACGAAGATCGAATGCTTGCGCCGCAGAACCCAGGGATCCCGGGCTCAGTCCTCACCCCCACCCCGTTTCGTTCTGCATGAGCACCGTACCGACGCGCATTCGTGTATCACTACTGTATCAGGCTTTGCACTGGGTGCTTGAAAACCTTGAAAACCCTTGAATTTGAAAATGCCATTTTCCAGACCTTGAAAGTCCTGGAATTTGTAGCGGTGCTTGAAAACCCTTGAATTTCCCTATGATAGTCAGTGGTGCTACATTTTTTATAATAATAAAATAAAATCATGATTTTACGTGTATGTTAAAAAAAATTTGAAACTAAAACGAGGGAATTTTTTTATGGCATACAACTTCGACATATTTGGTTGATACACGTTAAGCGCCTAGCCACAATGGTAGCAGTCCCGGTGGTTCGGATCCGGTCTCGCCCGATCCAGCTTCTTGTGATCTTGTTGCGCCGTAAGCTCACTGGTGTAGTGTTTGCTATTGTAGCCCTGGTTTCCTTGTTTTGAGTCTTGCTTCGCGGCATCATGGTGGGCGTTGTTTAAGCTGCGTGCGATGCCGGAAAGTGCAGCTTCACGCGGTCGTTGTTCGGTCATGGCGACTACAGACACTAGGTTGTGATAGGACCCAGGAGCATGAATCGGGCAAAATGCAGACCTTGAGGAAAGACGTGTTGGCGATCTCGTCAATGGGCGAGTCCGCACCAAAACACTACCAAAAGTGCGAAGCAGAGTGAGGAACATGAAGAAGGCAGCAGGTAGCTCCATGAAGAACTGTATGACTCTGTGCTTCAGTGACCGATCAAGTCTCCGCGGGATCCGTCCCGCAGCCCCAGCAGAGTCATCGGTCTTGACCAGCACGTGCAAGGTGGTAGATCAGAGTGCTCTAGATTTGGTGGATAGAGTGCTCTAAATGGACTTAACTTACGCGGACTCCGGATTTCATGTAGACGGTACCAAAGTTGAAGATTTGGAATTATAGCGGGTTCTAATTTTGCGACTCAGAATGTAGCTTCCAAAGTGTTGATATTGTTGCCCAAATTGTATCGCGGTACTTGTTTTCATGAATACGTGGGCAATTCGCGAAAGTGAAATCGATTTTACAGTATCAAAGGGTCCTTTAAAATATCTTTCCAGGTCCTTAAAGTCCTTGAAAACCCTTGAATTTTTTGCTTGAAGCCTGTACTGGGCCTCTGTGTATGATGCGCGTTGAAGATTCCCAGGCTAGCAGTGTCCTGCACTGGCTAAATTTCTCATCTACAGCATGAGACACCAGAATGCCCATTGAGGCTGACCAACTTCCTGCTCTCTAAACAACCACAAACACCATGTTGCCAGCTGAGAAGAAAGCAGGACAAGCTCATCTAAAGCCTGCACTTTTTCACCTAAGAGACGCCGGCAAGAAGGAGAGTTCACTGGCCTCCTCTCCGGCTTTCGCTCTGCTAAGAGTGGAAAGGATGTGAGAACTTTAGTGGAAACACACATAATCGTCTTCATTTGACCTTAAAGTTCTCAAATATCGAAGTTATTTTTTAGTTTGGTGCTTGAAGGTTGCAGAAAATCATTTTGAAAGTACACGCCGAAGGCTCTCCTTCCTTTCCTGAAGCGTGACGTCGTAAAGGAGTTTCCGGAATCTCCACTCTCGTGCATCTTCAGCGCCAATCAAAGCTATGCACGAGCACTCATGCTATTTTTAAAAAGGGCAGAAGAAGATGTCACAACTGGTGCCAGTGCGGAGGAACATACCTGTCAAGCTTGCAATAGACCCTTTCCGAAATTCAGCGCCATCTGGTGGTTGAAATGGCGGTTTTAACTTTGCCGTACTAATGGCAGCAGTGAATCTGTAGCTGCAATATTTTATCGGGCACCGTCACTTGTCAAGTCAGCGACGAGCGAGAATGTGCTCTTCACTGTACAATTCTTTCTCGATCATCTCTTTCATTGTCGATGGCCACATAGATGCAACCATCAGCAGGCAATGCCAACGCCTTGATAAAGATGCCTGATAAAGTTCTATACATCAAGGGGCTCTGAAGAGGATTCTGTGCTACTAACAGATTGACTGGGCCCAATTTTTAAAAATGAACGCTTACGCAGCTCTTTCGTTTAATTCCTGCTTGCCGCAACCTGCTAACGTCTCAAACTTGTAGGCCTCGAATCCTCAGCTTAGGAATATCTTCAACTTTGTTCCTTTTTCAGTACATAGAAGGCAGCCATTAAGTACGGCACATATGCCATTTTCAGATGATGATGATAGTGATCAAAGTGGCCAGACTGAGATTTCGAAAAGGGTCTATTGCACACGTGGCCTTAGAGCGACACGCGCTTGGCGGCCGAAAGATCCACTTATGACGTAATGACTGGTCGAAGGTTTTTCGTGTTTTCTCACGTTTAGTTACATCTTCGGGAAAGCGAATGTGATATTCAGATTCTTGAGGTGAAACTACGCTAGAATCAACCGCTATCTTATTGTTTGAAAAAGTGCTTCAAGCTTCCCTTTAAGCTGTAACTACAGTATAACAGCTTTAAATAAATTATTTTTACCACTCACTATTGTGTACTGGAACTATCTTCTCAACTCTCTTGTGTCAGTTACTGACCCGTTTTTTTTTTTAAGAATTCACTTATTCAGCGTATTTTTAGGTGCAATTAGATTTTGTTTGTGTCATTTCGTAATGTAAGGTTTATGGGTGCCTATCTTTTCTTTGTGTGTGTGTTATGTATTATTTATAGCATTTTTATTGGCATTTGGTTTTCTTTTGCACTGCACTTTAGTGTTTTCTTTAGCTTCACTCGCTGAAGGACAAGGCCTGTTGTTGGTTTCCTGCTTTTTTGTTGTTGGCTATCATTTAGTATTGTTACACTTGACAGCCCCTCCTTATATAATGCCCTGAAAAAAGGGTCCTTAAAAGAATGAACAAATGAAATGCAGTGGCAGTTCCTGTCGACCCCTAACGGGGCCACGTCTCCTCCGCAGGGTGTTGCGTTGTAACAGCGCCCGTCGGTCGTGCAGCAGCAGAGCGGAGCAGAAGAGGTGGGCACCGGGGCCGGACAGCACAGCAGGGCCTATTCCATAGGGACACAGTGCAGCGTCATCAGAGATGGCGTCCGGGCCGTACAACTACTCGTACATCTTCAAGTACATCATCATCGGGGACATGGGGGTTTGGGCAAGTCGTGCCTGCTGCACCAGTTCACGGAAAAAGTTTATCGGCGGACTGCCGCACACCATCGGGGTGGAGTTTGGCTACCCGCATCATCGAGGTGTGCGGCCAGAAGATCAAGCTCCAGATCTGGGACACGGCCGGCCAGGAGCGCTTCCGGGCACGTCACCCGCTCCTACTACCGGGGTGCCGCCCGGGGCGCTCCATGGTCTACGACATCACCAGGTGCGCCCCCTTTGTCTCATGTAGCACGTGCACAGTGGGACTAGGGGCATGCTGGCACAATCGACTTGCTTCCTTTTATAGTGCCTTGGCTGGGAGGGACGTTCTGAGGACGCGAGTTGCCCGGGTTTAAGGGAAACATAAGCCTAAATTTCAAAATTTTTGAAAAAAATCATTTTCAATTTTGAGGTTTTCGGTTTTAGAAACTAGTTATGCACCTTTACACTAAATTTGATAACCATACGCCAAATAGTTACGTTGATATAAAATATTTTCAACTCATTGTCGGGCAGTAACAAAGTAAATCAGTGAATGCATTTTTCTCAGTTCCATTTCTTGCTGCAAATTTCATACGAAGGAATCTTTTGTTTGAAGATGAAAGTATTCTGATACCGCAGTCAAAATGTTTCTGAACTGAAATTTACTGGGGAATCGGGCATCTACTTTATTTTGTTTTAAGTTGAAGCCCTCAGTGATAAAGAACCATGTTTTCAAAAACTGACATAGGACAGGTATGCAATCTCATATTTTGAGGTAATAACTCTTCCTGAAATTACTTACTTTTGAGTTATTAAAACTGCATAGCCCCAAGTCCCACATCCCCACTTTATATTCAAGCAGTCAAAATGGTGCTTAGTAGCTTTATTTGCATACTGTAGAGACCGGTTATAACGAAACAGCGGCTACAGCAAGTGATCACGATTTCCCATTCCCTTTGGCATCGTCGTTAGCGAAGTCGGTTATCTCGAAATCAGCGGATCTAACGAAGTAGTTTAAGATTCCCGTTGACTTCGTTATAATCGGTCTCGACAGTATCATAGATTTCTTAATGAAAGGTGGCACATCTTCATATGCAGGTATGTAAATTTGTCCTAGAGAGCTGAAAGTTTGCACAGTACACCTACATCTGAAGTTAAATCTCCCCTGCAAGTTTCATTCCCGATCAGATGAGTAGTTCAGAAGTTCAACCCCTAGCCAGTGTCCCCCATAATAGGGATTTCCAAGTTGCGGTTAGCAGGGCAAAAAGCACAGCAGTGGCCTGTGGTGCCACAAGTGCACTACAGAAATGGCAGATGACTAGTTTAGCCCCATGTTGCAGTACAGAAATTTTGTCCAAATTGCAAGCTAAAAACATACTTTTTGTGTAAGGCTTGTCAAAATATTAGGCACTGGATCTGTCCACTCCTTATTTTACTGCATAAAGCACACCGAGAGGTGGTATAAACCCCTTTCACAAGTGGCAAGCTCTGTCGCGGGAATATTGAAATCAGTGAAGTCTTATCTAACCTTTATATAATACAACATAGAAGCCTTTAGTTATGGCAATCGTCTGCAGGGCTTTTATGATAAGAGAGATGCGATACTGATGAATTGATGGTTCCTATTGTTTTCCTACAAAGTTTGGAAAGAGTATGCTGTTCTCTAAGCATAGTTAGGAGCAACATTAGGAATGTCACTGGCTGACATCTATAGAGCAATACAAACAGCACTGCCGACACGCTGCGTGGTCTTTGGTGGCACTTGAAATATCATTCTGAGAAATCTCTTCGTGCTTCCTGAATTTGCAGGAGTGCACGATTTTTCATTACGTCACTTAGTTTCAGCGATGTGTGCATACAAAACGTTTTCATGCATTCCAATTACCGTTTGTTGATGCACACGCTTACTGTTGACCTCCCTTTGACACATTTAGTCGTCGTGGTAGTCACTGGCGCTCTAAAGCATTTTCTCCGGACTGTAGCCCAGTCACTGGTTCAGGCATGCCTGCCTCAGGGTTCTTCCGAGCAGAGATGGGCTGACTGCCCACTCTCTGCTACGTCCAGCCCCCATCTATACTTTGCTTCCCGCAGGACAAGACATGCTGATTTTGAAAATGCTTGACGCTCCAGATTGTCGTGTTTGGCAGACCTGTGGGACACTGTGCAACTGAACTGCATAATCTATGGGAACAAAATCACTTCTGTGCGGTAGAGAAAGTACCAAGAACACCAAAAGTTTCAGCAATTGCCCCCTCCTCCTCCTTCCAACAACCTGGAAATTGTCAGATATCCTCATCCCAAATATTTCTGGGGAGAACCCTGCCTAACTCAAAGTCACTCTCCTCAATGAAGTCACGCTTACTCTGTTTCTATCACAGAAAAGTCTCGACATTCAGAGAACCATGCACTGCTAAGCTCCAGGGAACTGTGTCTAACAGCACACTGAGACCGTTTCGGTTGTTACTTGTCCCTGTCGGGAGAATGGTAAAGGAAGGGTGCCTCCCGGAATGGACACTGGAAATTCATAGCAGTTGAAGAATGCATGAATATGAATCCTATCTTTTTCATACCTTCCACACTGTGCTATGGTGCCAGACTTTGGCCCCGATGTTTACTAAATGTAGCTTGTCAAAGGGCGTAGTGCAAGTTTTAACGCAACAGCCCAAAAAGTAGGAGCTTCATGACGCAATAGAAGTGACAAAAGGGTACGCTATGATTGAACCTCATCATGACTGATATTTCTAAATCCTGCTTGTGCAGACGTGCATACATTCATGCCTTATCATAATATGCATGAGCAGGAAACCTTTGCCTCCAACATAGTGCTTCCAGGTTTCTCACTTTCTTCTAAGTTGCGAGTGAAAGGGTGTTGAAATTTTGAGAACTCAAAGTTGTAGCACTGGTCAAGGAAGTGAGATAGTTTTTTCAGAAGCTGGTGGTGTTTGTGCATTTTGATGTTTGCACTTCTTGGTAGACGAGTTTCATCTAAACCACAATTGGCTAATAAAAAAACGATTTGTCTCTGGGCATAAAGCCAGTATCAAAATCAGTATCAAAGTTCTTTATATTTAGTGCAAAGAGGGTTTTTGAAATATCCGACATGCAAGGTAACTAGAAAACCAAGATTTTCAGAACACTCATAAGGAATCCGTGTTTACGGGAAGGTGATTAGACTGTGCGGAGACAAAAATAAGGGTTTAATTGATTCTTAAATTTATGTGTTGTCTTTCTACATGTTTTTTTATCATTATTTATTTAGAAATGTTGCTGAACTTTTGGAGATTGTGGAGGAGGGGATAGAACAAGTTGTTGGTACCTGAGAAATTATATACACTAATGACAAAATTATTATCATATTGGAATGTTTGGTACTCCTAAATTTAGGAAGACTTCATAGATCCCATTATCTTAGTCTTCTTGGCCCTGACAACTTCGGGTTGTGCAAACTGAAGAGCACTTCCTAGAACTCGACAATGGTTTCCTGCTGTTGGTTTGAATTGCAATTGAGTTTGGCTGGATTAGAGGAAAGAGGCTAGACAAGTTTGCGTCCATCATTGGTGGCTGTTACTATAGGGCTCTTCTTACCCTATGATGCACCTTAGCCAAGCCTACAGGCTGCGAGATCCAGTCGCGAACACGCCCAAAAGCCTCGTGCTATGCTCCTGCAATCGTATCTATCGGTATTCTAAGTATTCTGGAGATGCACGCACTGATAAGTGTGTCGGAGCATACCACATGGCTTCTAACTGTCTCATGATTGGACCTCGCAGGCCCGTAGCTTTGGCTATGGTTCATTGAAGGTTGAGACAAAGTATGCAAGGAGGAGGGAGAACTGATATAAGGGTAATAATGCAGACTAGCTGGTGAATGATTAATCTTCTAAAACCCCGAGACAAAGGAAGAAAAAGGAAAACAGGGCAACGTCTCAAATTGTGCGACTCTCAGTTGCATGGGTGTCTCTTGCAGGCGTAGCACATACAACCACCTCAGTAGCTGGCTGACCGATGCCAGGAACCTGACCAACCCCAACACGGTGAGTCCCAGTTGCGTCGTGGACAGCACGCGGATCGCTTTGACAGTGTTGAGGAAACTGTGCGAGCCTTGACAATGTATAGCACCATTAGGTTAAACCAGCTAAAGTTTTATCTCATGCCTGCTCACGGAAGAAACGTGGTGCAGAGTGGTAAAGAGGTGAAAGAGGGATGAGTGGAGTAAAGCGAAGAGGATGGTTGAGTGCAGTTTATGAATATAACAGATAAGGCAAGTGCAACTAGGCAGGAAATGAATACCGTATTTTCTGGACTATAAATCACGCTTGTTTGTGCTCTTCATTGACTGCAGCATGCTTGCAAAGCTTTGTTCCAGTCCTGGACGATTTCTCACTGACATTCAAATGCCTTCCTGCTCCACGGTTTGCCGTTGTCAATCGCGTGCACGACAGCTACAGCTTCAATCTTGCAGTCGTATAGCTTTTCCATGCTTTCGGTGACGGCATGTTAGCTTGACGCCGACACAGTGTGGGAACGCAAAAGCAAAATGCGGCTGTTGCAGCGATTGGATAGACCAGAGGCGGATGCCAGAAAAAGAAGACGGCTGCGCTTCCTGTAAAAGGCAACGCATAGTTACAGAGCGCTGCAAAGATGGCGTGCAGAGCCAATTAGGCCTAAACAAGCTAAACCAAACCAAATGTCCTTCGCCAGCGTCCGCCAATCTGTTTCGTAACAACTATGTGCCTTCCGCCCCTTTTTGGCGGATGGGGTCAGAGTGGAGGGCTCGCTGTCAGCCGCGATCCATCACCACACGTCCCTTTGGGCTGTTCTCTGTCGTTGCACACGAGGTTCATACTTACGGAAATAACCACATATAGGTTGCACTGCTGTACAAAACAAACCAAGAAAAAAAAGGGACTTCTACATTGGACGGTATTTGTATCCCTTTGGTTTTCAATGGGACTGGTGTTCATGAATGTAACAGCCGGAGAAACGTTAACCGAGGAATGTACTGTATCAGCGAGGTTTGGTTGTACGATTTTCTTGTGAAATTTGTGACTTTTTATAAGAAGAAATTAGTTTGTGCCAGTTCACTAATCAGTAAAATGAAATATCCAGTACCTACTGAGACGAGAATAGTACACAGAGACAAAACTAGGGTACATAATAAGATTTAATTAATTTGTTAAACTAAAAGTTTATTCCACAAAGACAAAGAAAAACATTATATAGCCAAATGTAATACATTTTAGCAGCACAACTATTTCAGATCTGATGTTTGTGTGGTGTGAACCTTTTGTGCAGTTCAGGAGCCTGTAGATTTTTTACCTATAAGCGCTTACGCTAGGGAAGTTTGGTTCATACATTTCATTTAATTTATTATACCTCAAGGCATTTAGTGATGCATCACATGAGGATGAAAGCAAGAGAGATGGAGAAGTCACTATATATGCAGGGTGTCCCAAATCAATTGTACCAAACTTAAAAAAAAAAAAAAAACGGCGATCTGCAGGAGTGAAACTAACTATGTTCTTAGCAAGCGTTTTACGAAAAGGACACACTCATTTTTTAGTGCACCTAGTCTTTTAGGTAATTAAGACTAATAGCTAACTTTTAATTATTTGTTTAAGAGCCGAGGTGTGAATATGGAAAGTTGCAGAGCGTATTGAGAAACACCCAATTAAAGTGTTTGCTGCACAATACGCTTTGCGCACTTCTTTGCTTTAACTTAAAAAAGAAAGCCTGCGAAATATAAAAAATGGATCATGGGACAAGGTGCCCGCACGTCGCACTTTCAGCACTCTTAGACAGGCTTTGAAAGAACAAAATTTACCTTGTCACTGGTGCGCTGTCCAAGACAGTTCTTTGCGGCAGCAGGCACTCGTGCATATCCTCGGAGCCTACACCAACACGAAGCCACGTTTCGGACAGCGCGCCAGTGATAAAGTGAACTTCGTTCCTTCAGAGCACGCACTGGAAGCGCGACGTTTGGGCATGTTGCCACTGATCTTTTTTTACAATTCGTAAGCTTTCTCTTTAGGCTAAAAAAAAAAAAAAATATGGCGAGCAAAGCGTATTACGTAGGGAATACCTTCGTTGAGCTTCTCAGTGCGCTCTACAACTATCCAATTCACCCCTTAGCTCTTAAACGAATGATTAGAAACTTAGCTAATTAGTCTTAAATAATTAAATACGTAACTAAGCAAACTTAAAGATATTTTTGCACTTTAACGTAAGACACTTGGAAATAATATACGGTTAATTTGACTCCCGCAGAGCATACTTTCTTTTTTTTCCTTTGAAACAGTTTGGTGCTAGTTATTTGGGACACCCTGTGTACATTCATCTAAACAAAATTATAACTTGTGATAGATATATAGATATACTTACATAGAATAATGATAACAAGGAAACTGTCAGTACGGATAGAAGTATAATGATGTTAAATATTATGAAATATGAAACACTAAAGATAAAGAGATACCTACTCTTTCCACAACTCAGTGCATCAACGAGCGCAAAAAATGCAATTATTCCAAAATACAAAGGGCATAGAGGAAATATCAAGTTAAAAAATGAGCTCTTCACGACTTAGTTTAAACAATATCGGATCTGAAAGAGTGAAAACATTTTCAGGGAGACTATTCCAGTCCTTTACGGATAAGGCCAGGGGGGAAAGAGAAACAAATTATGCATGATTCAAAAACACTGAGACTACGCACACTCAAAAGTCTCAAACACAGCTGAAATTTTATTTTCCAAAACCCGGTTACGTAGGAAAAAAAACAAACGAAAAGGGGGAAAGAAATCCCCAAGAACACCTCTTTCCGCAAATGTACATTCCAAACAATTAACAGGACAATGACGGCCTCCATGACATCTTCCTCCTTTTTTATGTTTGAACCCTGTCATCACAACCCAAAAAACGAACAAAACAACTCTACTTCCAAGAAACTTGCAGACACTTCAAGGACAGCACTTTTCAAAGCCTAAGCAACCGCTGAAGTTCGTGGTCCAAATCCAAACGAAGTCTTATTAACAGCGTTTCCATGACAGTATTGTGAGTGACTCCTTTATCAAACATTTGTGGTCATCTGTTTCTCTTTCTTCTACCGATGTGAAATTCCACAACGGCATACAATTGTTACATTCGACCACATGTTTAGAAGCTTCAGAGTACGGGTCCTTTTTCATTATGCAGCGCTTATGTTCTGTCAACCGGTCATTTATACAATGCTTAGTTTGTCTGATATAAACGGTTGACAAAACATAAGCGCTGTATATTGCAAAAAAAAAAAACGTACTCTGAAGTTTCAAAACACCTGGCCGAATGTAACAATTGTATGCCATTGTGGAGTTGGACATCGGTAGAAGAAAGGGAAAAAGATGACCACGGACGTTTGATAAATGAATCACTCACAATACTAAGTCACGGAAACGGTGTTAATAAGCCTTCGTTTGGTTTGGACCACAAACTTCAGGGGTTTCTTGGGCTTTGAAAAGCTGTCCCTGAAGTGTCTACAAGTTTCCTGGAAGTAAAGTTGTTTTGTTCGTTTTTGGGTGGGGGTGACAGGGTTCAAAAGATCAGAGAGGAGGAAGATGTCGCGGAGGCCGTCATTGTCCTGTTTACTCTTCGGGAATGTACATTTGTGGAAGGAGGTGTTCTTTTATTAGTTTGTGATTTAATTGATTTGACTTTGCATGAATGATCAACTCTTTCAGATGTAAACTGTGCAGATATGAAGTATGTAATTTGTTTTGAAAAAAAATTTGCTGTAATAAATGTCATAAAAATACAAAACAAAAACATGAGCAAGCAATTTTTCTTCTGTTTTCTGAAGGAGACTAAACCCAAGATTTTTTTCAGATCTTTGACACTTGTTTGGGGAGAGTACTCATGACAGATGAAACGTGCAGCTTTGTTTTGAAAAGCTTCAAGTTGTAGTGTTGAATAGTTTTGGTGTGGATTTCATATTATGGCAAGCATATTCTAGTTTATGAAGAATGCCGTAAAATACTGAGCAAGCGGCCACTTAAAATTTAGAGATGATTGAGAAAAAATGGGGGATGGGCGCTTGTCCGGTCATCACTTTTACATATGAATGTACTGTGCGTATTTTCTCCTGATCTTGCAAATTTGGGAGTGGGTGCTTAATGTGGAATGGGCAGATGCACGGTATTCTACGGTAATTGTTTTATATTCAAGAAGCTTCGTTGTCTAAAAAGTGGAATGAATGTTTTGTTTTTAAAAAAGAACCTACCATAGTTTCCTAGATACATCACTGATTGTGTGCTATATATGCAATTTTCCAGGACAAATTCTGGGTAAAATGAACTCCTAAATATTTATACGAAGTTACTTTCAATGTCTCGATTTAAAATTAAATTCTGGAAAGATGATGTTATTTTCTTATTTGTAACTGTTAATAGACATTTACTTGAGTTAGTTTTCATTTGCCAAGTGGCGCACCATTCTTCGAATTTACCGAGGTACAGTTTGAGAAGCTGTGTGATCACTTGGAGGTACAGTCTTTCTATACAGTGCAGGGACATCAGGGTATAGCCTGATGGTGGACTCGGATGTTTGATGGGAGGCTTATAATATGTATTAAAAATAATAATGGTCCAAAGGCACTTCCCTGAGACCCCAGCAATCACGGGTACATGGGAGGGAGGAGGCTGCATTGTTTATCCCAACTGATTGAGTTCTATTAGGAAGAAAGGTTGATATCCGTTTAACTCTAGATTGGTCACTTTGATGTTAATAACGCTTTGAAATTAATCATTTGTGTGGTACTGTGTCAAATGCCTTTGCAAAATTAGTAAATAAAACATCTCTTGTACTCATGCATGCATATTAATGTGCAAATCAGTGCATGGGTTGCCGCAAACAAATGCTCAAGCCTCGACCTCCACCATTCCCACCCCTTCTTGGGGAGGAAGCGGTCGAGTAAGCTTAGAATCTTGGAGAACCCTGCAGGGGTTCTCCAAAGTTTCCCTGCTGGCACTGTGGAGAACCCCTGTGTTCCTAGAGAACTAGTTTGGGAACTCGTATACAAAGTCTGACTGCCGAATTCACAAACCTCACTCCAATTGAGGCGCCCCTCCACTTCCTCAAGGAAGGCTCAAGGGCTGGCGCTGGCCAAGTGTGATGACGGATTGGCGGCTTAGGCTCCTCTCCATTGGCCAGCGCCAGCCCTCGCGCCTTCCTTGAGGAAGTGGAGGGCGCCTCAATTGAGTGAGGTTTGTGAATTTGGCGGCAAAGACTCGAGCAACCTTACGGAAGCCACTAAATCTGTCTTTTCATATACTGCATGCCTTTTGTGCTCCACCGTGTGTTGCTTTGTGCTACCTTTCCAGCGATTTCACGCACGAGTCATGCTTTAGCGGAGCAGATATCGACAAATGCAGATTTATCCCACCAAGTCCTGTCCAGAATAGATAGTAGAAACTAGAAGCTATAGCTTCCTTTGGGATTTTGATAGGGAGCTGTCAGAAAAAGTGTAAGATTGCTTTTCAAGGGGGTTGTCTTTTGATTTTGACTGTGTGTGTATGTATGTGTGTGCTGCTTGTGCAGGTGATCTTTCTGATTGGCAACAAATGTGATTTGGAAGCCCAAAGAGATGTGACATACGAGGAGGCGAAGCAGTTTGCGGATGAAAATGGTGAGCATGAATGGTGTCTTTCCACGCCTTGGTCTCGCAGCGATGTAAGGATGTGCGTTTGAACTGCTTACAGGGGATGTTAATTTCTGGAATGTGTTCAGTCTGTCTCTTGAAAGTATTACTAGCACTGTCATAGGAAACATGAATTTTACTTTGGTTGGTATTTTTATGTACATAATAATAAAATGTTTTCTGTTTTTTTTTTCTGTGTTGTGATGTATTGGCAGAAAGGCATGTAGCTGTCGATGGACGTCCTCATTAAACAAACAAACAAGGACGGAACAAAGTAGTTTCGCATCTATCATTTTTAAAGGGCAACTCTGCTTAATTTCATGTTGCCAAGAAGACATTGCAGTTCTTTTGTATTAACCTAGGACTAGGTAGACCACAGTTTTACGATGCAGTTCTATCCACGTTAAGTGAAACCGGCCACCGAGGTTTCTGATGCTCCGAGTTGGCGGAATCCCACCATTTAGCGGGTGACGCAGGTGCTCGGTTTTGGTGTTGTGAGACGCTGCCGACATCAAAGGGGAGGATGCGTGATGCAGACAACATTTGCGTGCAGCAAATGGAGCAACAAAAAAATTGAGAAAAAAAAAAACAAAAATATGATAGGTTAGGCGTGTTTGTTTTGCTGCAATGAGTTGTTGTTTTAGTGCTTGTCAACTTTTTTCTTTTAATAAAGTGTGACGCCAGTGTTTTCCTTCAAAATAAAGATGTAAAAAAAAAAAAAAAACTGGTACAAGCCTTACAGGTGATGGTTTTCTTCTTTGTGTATATTAAAGTGTTGCCAGCTATATGTGCCCATCGGGACTACCGATTTTCGTGTCCATGCCGTACCATTCCAAAGCGAATGAAATGCATGGTACCTTTTCCTCTAGATTATTAGACAAACTCTATCCGTGGTGCACTTCTCGATGACAATTCGGAGCCATTGTTCACTACAGCCCAACTTCCCGTTCGTGTTCTTGTCTAAAGTGAAAGTTTACAAAAAAACGTCCATCATGTTTCGCAGAACAAAGGTGTAGTCAGATGAACTTTTCAAGCTCGAATCTACCGTTATCTCGAAATGTCTGAAATGGCAGGAGTTGACCTTTAGCCCAGGTGGTTTTTAATTGTAAGTTTGTCCTTCCAGTGAATTTATACAAGCTTAAGATTTGTATTTGTTGGCATGTTGTTTTGTTCCTTAGCCATTAAATATTGTTGAGGATACCATACCACTTTAGTCAGGTAAATGCATGCTATGGTTTCATCACAAGGAAATTTGCATTACATTCATTTTCACAGACAATTTTCAAGCTTTCTTTTAGTGAAAGGTGGATGTTTTATGGGGATCTTTCCAAGTTATACATGGATAGAATTCTCTTCACAGACAAGACAAAAAGTGCCTGTTTCTGCCTGGGTTGATTCTTTGACCATTATAAGCATATGTTCATGTTTCTATTGTGTTCCAACTGAGACATTGCCCTGCACTGAGAAATCTTTTTTCTTCCCACTTTACCCGCAGGTCTAATGTTTGTGGAGGCTAGTGCAAAACGTAAGTAAATATTGTGGTGGTTGAAGTCGTAGTACCTATAGCTTCCTCCATTGTGCACAAGCGCATGCTCGCTGTTTGTATGTGTACTCTGTGCTTTACTGCCCCTCTTTCATAAAGTTGGTTTTACTAGACAAAATCTCAGCTGCATCAATATCTGTTGCTATCTCATGTATGTCATCAGTATTTTGTCATAAACCACGGTGCACCTTGAGTGGAAGGTGCGGGAGAGGCAAACGAAGGGGAGTTTGTAGAGGTACAAAGAGATGTAGCTGAGAACCGTTGAAGGAATGTCAGGTATCTTTCCTGGTCGCTTGCCACTGCAACAAAGGGCATCACCGGCAGCGTTTCATCTGATTTGCCGCTTATTACAGTCTCCGTGCCAAAGTAAATGTTACCTCCAACCGTCGCATTTATGTACACTATTTTTATCGTCACGAAAAAACGGCACTCGTAAAATGGAGACTAGCGAAAGAAAAGGCACACACTCGTCCAGTTTTGTTTTCTTTTCTTAGTCCCCACGCCCTTAGCACTATTGTTTCATGAAGGTAATCCTTTTCAAAATGAGTCCCTGGAAGCCTCTGGGCGGCGACTGACTTTTCGCTAGGTCTTAACTTCTTCAAGTTAAAGCTAAAGAAACTAGAAGTCTCTTAGCAAAACAAATCTTTCTTTCTTGTTTCGCTTCAATAATGTCAATGCCATTTGATGCATGGCAGAGACATTCTGACCAGTTCGAAGGGAAAGTATAGGGTTGTGCCAATATTTGAATAGTAGTTTTAACTGATATGCTATTCAATATTTGCTTCAAGATGAACCGCGACATCATACTTTTTGAAGCGTCGATCGCGGCAGTTTGGCCCCGTTGAGTGCGCTTCTCACCGAGCACTCGTGCACTGCGGGGAAGCATTACCTGCGGAGCTTGTGGGCTCCACCAGTATTGCTTCCCCTAAGTGCACGGTTGCTGCTGAGAAGCATGCTTGACAGGGCTAACTCGCCACGACTACGCAAAAGTATATGCGATTAGCAATGTCTCGACAACCCGCGTTTGTCGTTCGTGCCTGTTTTTAAATGCAGGAACATTTCTCGTTACTAAATGCGATGACATTCTGTTCGCCGTCCGACACCGCGGAACGTGCGAGCGGCGCTGGCGAGTAGCTTCAGCTTTTGCTCCCGCTGCAGTCTTTGGGTTTAAGTTGCGCTCAATTTACACCAGCTTGTTTGTGCACTTACATTCCACCCATTGGTCCCGAGTTTTAGTAGTGACAAGTCCAGAGTAATGGCGTTCGACGACAAAAAGAGGAAACCCCTGAACATACGAGAGAGTAAATAGACCGCAATAAAAAATAAAAGTATCCGAAGGTATGGCTCAATTAGTGAAGGAAATATCTAGAGGAACGTGAAAGACATATAATTAAAAAAGGGGAAATAAATTTGGCTATGGCAAAACTCGAGGCACTGTGGGAATATAATGGATACAGAGTGGCCAGGGGTGTATGGAAAGGAGTGACTCTGCCGAGGTTCAGTCAGGATTAGAAATTCGACAAAGGAGCGTGGGCACCGGGAGCGTATGGGAACACGCCAGACGAGGGGTATAGGGGGAACGGGCTGGCCGTCCTTCGAGAGCGGAGGGGCAGTTGGTAATTTGAGATTTGAATGAAGGTCCGCTGAAACGGAGGAAATGCGATAGGCACAGAAGCTATGCAAACAAGTGGATGTGAAAACATCTAAACACAAAATGGATGAACCAAACCCGAAAGCCGACATTTAAGTACCTACCATACTATAGTGACGGGGCTGAGCAGATTAGTGCAGTGGAAAAGAGTAAAAGAAGCAGAAAGGAAAATGTGGGAGAGAAGAATGCAAGAAAAACCATTCATAGCAATGTACAGGTCACAAATACGGGACAAAAGAAAGGAACAGGAGTTTGATATGTGATGGGGAAGCTCTTTAATGTTTGAGGCGAGAACGTGAGTGGGGGTTAAGGACAAAGATGTATAGGGCTGATGAAGCTGATTTTCATCAACCATGTTTAATTATTAGCAGCTGGCCCAGTTTACTGCTATGTTGCACATATAGGGCTAAATTTCAAGAAATGGACACATATGTGCTGTATGCTATAGGGATATCAAGACACCAGAACAAGTGGTTTTGAAGTGCACGGGGTTTTATTCTGCCCTTCCTAATGGGGTAATGCATTTGGCGAGAACCGTGGGTTTTGCTGGTGAGGATGGAAGGATGGAAAAGCAAAAGATTGTAACACAAAAAAAAAAGTAGGTTTCAAGATTGATATAGGAGGTCTAGAGAAGTGCAATAACACAAAATTGATAGGGTAAGTGATTTATTAGAGACATAATTTATAGAAAAATTTAAGGAGGGTGTAAATGTTTTTGGGCTAGATGGCACAAGCTACCGCTTAATACAAAGGGGAAAGTCAATACCATCCATCCATTCACTCATTTTATGATAGAAGACACATGCTTACCAGAAGTGTTCTGGTCATCTTCACAATACCTCCCCAGAAAACGGTCGTACTCACAACGCCTCTGAAGAAAACTGTGTTTCGCTAGGGTCAAAGAAGCAAGGTGGGCTCGTTCTGACGAAGGGCAAAGTGAGGGAACGAGGTCTGTCTCCAATCAAATCGGCAGAAAATGGTTTATAGAATTCTGCAGCAAAACATTGCTAAAAACAGCCCCATTTTTTTTTTTATTCCTGAAAGTGAAGAACGAGAATTTGCATATAATAAGCAGATTTATAAATCCCCTCGATTAGGACAGCTGCAACAAATCTGTCATTCCCATGCAATAGTTCATAAATATATTTATATTAAAATAAACCGAGCTTGGAAGCGGACAAGTGAAAGGCTGAGAACAACCTTCACGAGATTGGCTGATCTTTAAAACTTGCGCAAGGTACTGAAAGGCTTAAAGAAACTATTCTATATTCGATTCAAAAGTACTATCCAACCAAAACCACTACCTATTTCGCTTCAAATTTGCTTCAAACTCAAAATCCACTATTCGCACATGGCTAGGAAATTCAGTATACTTGTTGAGGAGGAAGGAAAGCAGAAACCCCATAGCAACTATTTTCTCTTTTTTTTTTTTTTTTTGCAGAAGTTGGTGTATGTATTTGTTTGAAATATTACTAGTCAGCCAAAGCGAACAAAATAGTCTCAAGGCCACGTCTTGACACTTTGCAAACTGGAGTGGCTTACGCTGTACAATAATTTACATTGGGCCAGAGTTCAAGATCGTAGTAAGTGACACTTTATATTCTGCAAATGATCCTGCAAGGTTTCGTTGCATGAATCGAAGTAACACCGGAGTAGTGATAGCGGGATTCTCTAAAAGCCCATTTTGACAACTGGCAGCAATTGACTCGTAACTCAGTGCGGTTCAGTTCTTGGTCCGAAGGACTTTAGCAGGAATGATATGGGCGACGAAGGCTAAGTTCCCCGCACCTGCTCTCTTCAGGGGACAACACGTCGAGGAGGCGTTCCTCGAGACAGCAAAGAAGATCTACCAGAACATCCAGGACGGAAGGTGAGCCTTCGCAGCACGCCCGCGGCTTCTGCGCTGCTCGGTGTGCTCGCCCTGCTTGGCGTCAGCTTTTTTTGTGCTACATCAAATGTTCTCAAACTGGATTTCCAGGAACCCAGAGGCTCGCTGGGTACCCTCGAGAGTTTCCATGGCATGCTGCCCGCATGGCATGTTGTGCGAATGCCTGGCTTTGCCTCGAGGCTCATTTGCAAGCGCTCGTACTAGTTGCTTTGACTGCGCTGCGGAAACTGCACTAGCCTCGGAAACATAGCGCAGGAAATTTTTACGGCGAGCGTAGAGATGTCGCGAATCTCCCAAGGTTGGAGTTCACAAAGTTTGAAAACTCGTGCCGAGGTGCAAATTTGCAAAGTTTAAGAGGTTTTTTCTTTTTAAAAATTTTTAAGTTGGGAGCTTTGAGATTTACTGGGAACACCGATATACTTTTAAGAAACAAGAAAATTTTGTGTTCAAGTTTGCTGTTGAAGTTTGACATTTTCGCACTTCGCAGAGATGAGCATGGCGATTTCAAATCAATTTGACGTCAATTTGGAATTAAAGATTCATATCGTGGAAGTTTTACTTGAAGTATTGTGCATAAAATGTCTACCCCACAAATAGTGCATCTGGCTCAATAGCTTTCAACCAGGATTGTAAAACGGGGAAAACGGTTTCTCAATCAAAGTCCCAGATAGTCTCAAACAGGGTTCTTATACAGTTCTCAAACAGGGTTCTCGAACAGGGTCCTCGAACAGGGTCTTTAGCAGGGTTCCTGTACCGGGTTGCAAACAGTCTCTGATAGTCTCGCAGAGGCTGTCTGACAGCTTCTCGAACGGTCAATTCTCAAAGAGGGTTCTCGTGCAGTTCTCAAACAGGTTGTCACGCAGGGTCTCAAGTGGGGTGCCAACAGGGATCTCGGACGGGGTTCTCAAGTGGTTCTCAGAGTTCCTGTACAGTTCTCAAGCAGGGTTCTCGTACAGGGTCGCAAAGTCTCAAATAGTCTCACAGAGGGTCTCCAACAGGGTTCTCAAACAGGATGTCAAACGGCCAAGGGCAGGGGTCTGAAACGGGGGTTCTCCAAGAGCATTAGCGTGCTTGGCAGGCAGCAGTGTCACTCTTTCGGGTCCGGTGACTCGGCCCGTTGCGTGTGCAGCCTGGACCTGAATGCCGCCGAGTCTGGGGTGCAGCACAAGCCCCAGAGCAGGACCACAGCCAACCTGATGAGCGAGGCGACGGCTGACAAGGAGGCGTGCGGATGTTAGGGAAGGGGGCAGGGGTGGGCCTCTTCCCGTGGACGGTGCCCAGGTCAGTTCTCTTCTCTTTTCTTCGTTACGTAAGAACGCTACACGGAGCTCGCTCACTCGTATCGGTGTCATTTGCACCATAGCAAGGCCGTGGGAGCGAGTGTCTGCAACGCAGCTCGGCCGTCGGTTTGACGTAACGCGTGCGACCAATGGCGTAGGTTGCTCGTAGTGGGGAGGGATGAGGGGTGCACTAATACTCCCCTTTCCCCCTCCCTCTGCTGCATAAGAATGAGGGCTGCATATCAGGGTTAGAACTGCGTACCAGCAAATACAGTAGGTGCAGAGGCATTTCACGGTCAGATTGTGTGCTCTGTGACATTTGAGAGAAAAGTATGCAGTGCACCTAAAGAAGAAGCGCATGGATCAAGAGAAGTCTTTTGTACATTCACAATTCTTTCACCAGGTGTTGCATGGTATATCGTTCTGATAGCGAGTGCTGTGTATTTAAAAACCCTATCAAATGCTATCACAACCTCATTGCATTTGACAGAATTTGTAGCCAGGCAGTCTTTTCAGGAGACCGGCGAACCCCGTTTCTCTTGGGGCTTCCCACGTTTCGTACACTAGGTCTACGCGCAAGTTCGTAAAGTCGAATTTGCGTGTCAATAATCTCTGCAAAGTGGCGTCCAGGTCCAGTCTTTTAATGCGAAAGCATTAGCTGTCCCATGGAGCGAGTCAACGTCATCAGTTGCGCCAAATGACAGATAAATTCCCGAAGCCGCGATCCGAGGCATCCCAGCTTTGAAACCACGTAGAAACCCACGCAAAACAGCAGTGATATGAAGCCGCTGCGCGTCAGTTTCAATTAGCGCCACCCCATGGCGCTGCGTGCCCACGCTGGCACAGAAATGGCCGAGGCGCCCACTGATCCTCTCGGTGCCTCGGCCGTTTCTGTTTCAGTGCGGGCACGCAGCGATGCAGCGTTGAGAGGATCAGAAGCGGCTGCGGCGCAAAACAGCATTCATGCTCGCATCTACAACTCATAGGAAGTGCTTAGGTGTGCCTTTTTATTTACTGTCTGTAAGGAACCACGCTTTGGGTCATTTTGGGGTTTCTTGCTTTTGGGGTGTTGCACCCTCGCTTTGAGACTAACGCTGACAAGGTTCACCTCTGCCACATGACGGCTGCCACTGTCCCATGGAGCAAGCCAACGTCATCAGCTTTGAAGTCTCACCAAAAGCAGCGCCAAACGACAGCTAAATTTTCCACTCCCAATGGAGCGAAGTAAAGCTGCGATCTGAAGCCTCTCCCAGCTTTGAAGCCACGCAAAAAGCCACACAAACGGCAGCTAAATTCACCTCGCCAAAAGTGGAGACGATTTGGGCGCAAGACCCAAGAAGAATGCCAGCTATCTTCAAATACAATCACTGGCCATCCATTCATTAGTTATTAAGTTGCTGTTAAGAGTAGACCCTAATCTTGAAACACAAAAATAAAAAGTTATTTTTTAAAACATTTTTTTTTATCTATAAGTCACAAACAACATGTATTGCAAGTACTACGCTCAGGAAGTGCACATTTATACAGTTACATTGATTCTAAGTTTCATATCAAGGCTATTTTTGAGCATGCTTTGGAAACCTGTTTTCTCAAAGTTTTTTTTTTCGTCACAACACAAAGTTTTGCTTCGGTATCTTAGGATCTAAAATATGGACGTGAATACATTTTTCAGGGTTTAATACCTCATAAATCAGTGAGTGCAACAAGACTACTATTTCTGAAAAATGTTAACTACAACATTTTTTAATTGACTAATAACTCATTTCTAATTATCAGCAAGAAAATTTCAACTCATAATAATTTTTTTTAGAATGATGTTAAAATTGAAACAGTTATTTTGGTGCACTGCTTGTAGAACATGCTGACATACTTTGTGCCACATTTTTTGATGGGGGTATTAAGAGTATATGTGAAAATTTAATATAAATTAGATTAGAAATTACAAAAGAATGTTCAAGACCAGGGTCTCCCCCTAAAAGTGCCATATGCTAGTTCTATTAGTAGTAGCTTAGGAATGAATGTTAGATAATGCTATAGTGTGTCATTGAGTTGATTCTAAATTAGCTTTTACCTCACATTGTGGTACCTCTTCGTTCACGCAAGTTCTTTGGGGAAAAGCTGATGACATAGTGACTATTGCTTGGGGACAAGTGGACGACATAGTGGATATTGTTTGGGGAAAAATGGATGGTATAGCAGAAGTTGTTCGCAGGAGAGCACATGACATAGCGGATATTGTTTGGGGAAAAGCAGATGGTATAGCTGAAGTAAGTTTGGGAAAAAACAGCTGTCATAGCTAAAGTTGTTTGGGGAAAAGCTGATGACATAGCGAAAGTTTGTTGGCGAAAGCTGGTGACATAGTGGAATTTCTTTTAGAAAAACTGATGATTTATACAGTGCAATCCACAAGGACACATGCAAAGGAAAAAAACTTTTTTCTAAGCAGGCTAGATGGAAAAAGAATATTATAAAACGAATTTACAACAAAGAAAAAAAATTTAGAGCTATATTTGCGGCGCAAAGCGAATTTGTAGTTGGCGCCCGTGGGAGCCGTTGCTGGTCACGTGGTAGGCCCGCATGCCGCCGCCGCTGCGTCGTTGTTGCCGCAAAGTCACGCCGCCGCCGCACACTTGAGCGTTGTGCGACGCCGCTTCAACGCGTTTCTCCACGCCGCCGTCATCGCCGCCGTTGCCGCACAAGTTCGTCTGCTTCGGGGCGCGGCCGCTGTCATCTGACCGGCGCACAGGTCTATCACGTCTGCTTGCGCTTTTTCAGGAGTTTCCTTTGGGCTCTAAAAGTTGCTTATTCGTCTTAGTTTTTTGTTATACTTCAAACAAAGATGAATAAGTTACTTGTAGAGGCCATAGGAAGGTTCCAAAAGGGTGCGAGCACCACGTGACAAATAAGGGCCAGTCACGTGATAAATAAGGGACACTTTTTCGCGGCGCCCGCGGACGCCAACTACTAGTTCGTATAGCGCCGTAAATATAGCTCTAAAAATTTTTTTTCTTCGTTGTAAAATCGTTTAATGACATCCTTTTTCTATCTAAGCTGTTTAAAAAAAAAGTTTTTTTTCCTTTGCATGTGTCCTTTAACAATACCACATATCATTATCATCATGTATTGCTTAGAACAGTCAGTTTCTAAAGTTTCCAGACTAGAAAGGATCAGTTTCTAGTCCAGATACAACGATAACCGGTTCTAACAATTGAATTTTTGGATTTGCACATTATTGTTATAGTGACCTGCAGTGCAGTGGAATTTGGAAAAACCTGATGACAGCAATTGTTTAGGAAAAAGCTGGTAACTAAGGATTTCTCTGGAAAAAAGCTAATGACAGTGGAAATTAATTGGGAAAATGATGATATAGTGGAAATTGTTTGGGGAAAAGCTGATGGCAGAGCGGAAATTATTGTAGCGTTAGCTACACTGGCCGAGGTTGAGCAGTTTCGCGTGGCTCTCATAATGAGCCGTGCTCATTATGAAAGCCACGCGCGGCCACCTGCCATGCGCGAGGCACGCGCGGCGACGGCGGCTCCGTTGTTGCCGCCACGCGCTCTGCATAATGAGCGGCTCGCATAGTGAGCATGGCTCATTATGAGAGCCACGCGAAGCCGCCGCCGCACGCTCCGCTGCCGCCGCGCCCGCCTCGCCGGTCTGCGCATTCCAGAGGAGTGACATCATAGCCACGGCAGACGCACTGGCACCGCCGCGTGCCCAGCTGTGTGCCTCCGTTGCGCGGTAGCCTAGTCTGACGCTGCACCGGACCCGCTTGATAGTGCCTCTCATTTTGTGCGCATAAGTTAACGCTACGTATATCCTGGCATAGCCGAGCTAAGCCACTGCAATTTTTTGAAGAAAAGCCGACGACATAGTGGTTGACTCATGCCGTGTTCACTTTTTCAGTGCGAGGTGCTGCCACAGCCCCGGAGTCAACCCAACGACAGAGGAAACGGACTTTTTCGGTGACACACCATGGAAGAATGGGGGCAGGGAAAGGAGTTTTGAAAATGGCAGTGATGCTCTCTATATATATTTTTGTTTTTCGTTTTTTTTTATTATGGTAATGTTTCTCGTAACACCGGCAACAAATGCGCGGTTTCCAAAGAGGCAAGACCCGCTCCCCAAGCACATTACCTCGAAGTGCGAGGCACGGCGCGGGGACTTCGAAATGAGAAGTTGCTCGGTCAATTTTTTCCAGCTCTTCTCGTTCGCTTTTGTCCGCCGGTAAACCGTGCGCAGGCACGTCCTTCAGCGCTGCCGGAAGAGGGCCCGGACTCTTGGGTTGCCTCTACCAGACATTCCTTACCGTCGCAACACGTCGCTCGTCGCGTTGGTCGCATCTTCGCCGTGGAAGAAAAAGTGCAGAGATTCGGAAACGGCTGCCGGTTCCTACCTACAAGCGTTCCTCCAAGGTTCGTCTATGAGGGCCGACCGCAATTTATTAAACCAGAGCTCGGGAGCGAATAGCCGTAGTCTGCTCTCTCTGCCGGCATTTCTCGCTTCGGCGGTCGACGGCGGCTCGCTGTAAAATAGGGCTTTGCGCTTTCGTTCTCTCCCACCCTGTCGTCGAAGAAGGCCGAAGTCTCAACGAAGCGTGTCTTTTCGCTTGTCGAGTTTGTTTGAATGTGATACCCTTTTTATTAGTATTATTCCTTTCCTTGAGTCCCGCCCTCTTTTTCTTTTCCGTCGTGACAAACCGGGTACAAACTTTTAGCGGTAGCCTTTGTCGGCGGCGGCGATCGGAAGTTGAGGAGGGCGTGGGCCCCTTCGGCGACGTCCGGTGCCGTCGGCCACTAGAGATCTGTCGACGCGAGAGGAGAAAGCATTAACCAGGCGGTAGCATCCCCACGCGGCAGGGTGTAGGCGTTCCTCTTCGGTTTCCTCGAAAGAGTGGGGGGCGGGATTAGAAGAACGAAAATTGTACTTCAAGGATTGAGAAACGGAACGAGGTTGGATGTCCCGAGTGTTACCCTTCACCTCGTAGAAGAAAACTGGTTGGCACTTCGCGAGTGATATTGCTAATAAAAAAAAAAAGTACAACCTTGCTACGCCACGGGCTCAAATTTGTACCGTGTTGGGACTGCGTGGACTGTACTCTATGCTCTGTTCACCCCCAAGCCTTCAGAGCGGTGGAAGCTACGGGCTCACCAGACTGATTGAATGCCTCCCTTCGTAGCCCGACTTCGTTCTCCGCACGCAAGTGTGGGCGGAGCGTGATCATGTGGCAAAACGGACGCGACCGGCCCAGCGAAGCACGTAGCTTCCACCACTCTGTCGGCTCAGGGGGCCAGCGGAGTGCAGCGCCGTTGGGAGGCGAGATGCCCATGTAGTGGCTTCACGGAAGATTTTGTTCCAGGCGTGTCGTTCCCTGCGGAAGCCTAGGCTCGTTCACGAACAGCCTCAAGCCGGCTCGTGGGATTGTCACCCGCTTTCTACCGCGCACGCCGATTGGCGAGGTGCTAGTTTTTAGCCGGGTGTCGAGAATGGTCGATGTTTGCTCGTTGCTCACAATCAAAAATGCCTGCCATCTGCGGCGAGCATTTTTTGTATTCTCCACATTGTGAATGGAGACTGCGCCTGTGTGGAACCGGTACGCTCGATCCTGCAAATGTCTGCAGTGCCGACGAAGGTACGGGCACGACCGCGCGACTTTGGATAAAGCCTTCCATGATGCGCTAGTTCTTGCGCTAACGAGAACCAGCGCCTTTTGTCCGCACCGTAGATGTTTGTGAAACGGAGCATACCAACCAAGAATGGCACGGCGTCTCCTTTAGATGCCCTGCCCCCGGTGCGCGCCCGTCGCGCTCTGCCGTGCCTTGGCTGCTCACGCACACTCGGAGCCCACGAAACGTCGAAAGGGCGGGACAACTGAAAGGCCTCTCTGCTTCCCATCCTGTCTGCGACTGTAGAAAACAATTCGAGGCGTTGCCACAAGAAAGAAAAAGAGAAAGAGAGAAAAAAACAAAAAAAACTTGTTTTTGTTCAGAGTTTGGAGCTTCTTGCCGCGAGTGGACGTGCACTGGCTCGAGACGCCGCAATCGCAGTTCGTTTCTGTAGTGCCAATGGATGTATTGTAACCTGCCGTGCGCGCCAGGAAATCATATCGACAAACATGGAGGCACTGGTTGTACGTCAAAACGTGCGGCGTTTAGAATATGTGGAGACAATCGCCACTGCACTAAGGTCTGTCGATTTAGAACTTTAGATCGTCGCTACAATTACCTCTACAGGAAATTGGTGCGATGCCGTGCTTTTCTGAAATCTAACTTTTTTTTCTTATCTTTCTCGTTAAAGAACCTACCGTAGAATACTGTGCATCCATCCATTCCACACTAACCGCACCCCCCCCCAAAATTTGAAGCGTCTGAAAAAATATGCCCAGTACATATATGTAAAATTTATGACCTTGCATGTGCCCATCCCCTATATTCTTGCGACTATCTTCAAATTTCGAGTGGGCATTATTTGCTCAGTATTTCATGGTTATATTAATTCGCAGATTTGATTTTCGACAGGCAGTTTTCCTAAAATAAAAAAAATGGAAAAAAAAATTGTAGTTGTCTTTGAACAGCAGAAACCCAAGCTTTGCAGGAGGACTATATTTATCTAGACGCAGAACACTGCCTACGCTGAACTATTAGATTGGATTACCGACATCATTGCAGCAAAAACAAATCTGCAAACCCTGAAGGTAAGCAGGCATTGATGTTGCTCCCGTAATAAAGCAGGCCTGTGGGGCTAAATCGGCAGTCTACGTTGAAAGCAAATTTTTGTCGCCAGAACTACCATTGATTCTGGTTCTAAGGAAAAAAGACAACATTCGTGTTTAAACTTTCAGGCACAACCATTTCAGTTGGATATCATTTATTCACTGACAACACAACTGAGCCACAAGATTTTTCGTTCCTTTGTTGCGAGCCCTTTCATTCACAGTCGTGAAACGAGCTGTGAATGACATCAAACCATGCATTAAATTAGAAGTATATCCTTTAATGTATTGCAGCTGAATCTCGCAGAAAGTAACGAAACATGCATGCACACACGGGACAAAAGGAATCTTGCTTTGGCACACTTGAGCTAGTGAATGTTGCTCGTGTCTACAATCCTAAAAAGATGCACCAACACCAAGGCCACTGCACACGAGATGGCGTTCTTGCGAGCACCGACGACTTGTCTTGTAGGCGTTTGTTTTCCATGGAACAATTTCACAAGAGAAACCGGGCAGCCTCTTCGGTCTTGCCAAATATCCGGTTTAAAAGGAATCCAGGAATGTTGCTTGTATCTTGTAACAGATGCCTCTAAGTCATTACCCTGGTGACGAGTATGATTGTGGACACTCTAAAATAGCCCGCTACTAAAGCAAGATTTGTTGTACGGTCGGACTACCCGCATGGCCCTAAGAGGTTGCCCATTCCCATAGACTTTCCATTTGCACAATACAGTTCTTGCAAACTGTAAATTAGCCCTTCCTCTTTTTTTTTTTTTTTATCGGCCCTTGAAAGCATGAAAAGCTTTCTTGCTGTAGTCAGGCCTTTGGCATTGAAAAGTGTTTTGAAAACAGCAGCGGCTGTGTGAGAGGCGTGTTGTGTGTCAACACGCCTCTCGCTCCAGCTGCGTTACCCGCGGTGCTGGGAATACTTGCCTCCTAGTTTGGCATGTCTGACGACTTTAGTAAAACCGTTGGGCCTAATTCGGTATCCGAGAAAGGGCTGTGAATTTTTTACAGTGAGTGGCATAGCGTGGTTGAGTTTTAGAGCAAACAAAAAAGGAATGAGGAAAAATACATTGCTTCCTGAGGACATTTACGATGCTACATTGTTTCTGAAAAGACCCCCCCCCCCTAGATTTAAGCCTGAGTATTTGCACAAAATTTTCACGACAAGATTTTTTTTTTTTTATGCGATGTAATTTTTTATATTTAGAATACAATAGAAAAAAAGAAGGGAACGTGTTACAATCAACATTTGCCATAAACCTGCCAGCATTTGCTGCTTATTTGGTATTTTATTTGTTAACAACTGGGGACGTTTTAGCTTTCTTGCGAAGCTTTCTTGGGGCATTGCGGGTCATTGGTCATTTTACTATGCCTTTTTTGCCGATGAGGACTTGGCAGAAAGCAAAAGGAACTAAAGGGACAGCGAGAGACTGAAGGCTGGAAGCAAGAAAAAGCGAAACAAGCTCGCAGAGAAGGCTACACCGCTTGAAGGGAACAACGCGCCGAAATTTCTTCAGATGCCGACAGCAATGTTCGCTCCACCCTGTCCCGTCGTAGCAGATTTCTAGGGCACGACGTCGGTTGAGTTCGGCAAAAGCTTAGTCGAATATTTCAGTGTCAGTTGCAGATCTTGTAATGCAAGGGCAGGTGGCATTGTTGGGGTCATCTTCACGTTGTCAAGGCAAGGAATGACTAAGCTCATTCCATTTGAATCGGTTTGGACTGCATATCTATGACCAGTGGCATGAAGCGTAGAAACAGTTGGGCCATATCAAGAGGAGATGACTGTCTAGATAAAAGCACTAAGGGTGCAGGGAACAAAGTCTGTTTTACAGGGCTTTTGGTTGTTTCTTCCGTTATTGAGCATAGAAAGGTTTGTGCATCCTTTTACAAATGTATTTTGTTCGGAGCTCACAAGTTCCTTCCCGTTTTTGCTACCTTTTGAAGGAATTTATAATTCTGTGGTGAGCCAAGGGTGCAACAGAGGATGCCAACCCTCTACACAAGACAAGGAGTGGGTGCATCCACAACAGAATAAATTAACTTCTCTTTGCATCCAACTAAACCAGATCCATCCATAAAAAAATATATTGCTATAACTATAAATGGAAACATTCACTTTCTTTAATCTTCGCAGTTCGATAAGTCTATCGCGAAATGCAACCACATTTCATGCAGGGACCATAGAACCACCTGGACATGCGGAGCTCAAGGACTCGATTATCGTGCTCATCGAGAAACAGAAATTCCAACTGCAGCTGTCTTCAGTTATAGAGGAACAAGGAAACGTAACCACCCAAAGTTCAACTTTGTACCATTTCACACATTTCCATTTCATGCAAACCAACAATGAACAACATACTGTATGCAAATAGAAAAGTAAACCTGCGAGCACTCTTAAATTGTGCAGCTATACATGCTGCGAGAAAACACAGCCGACACGCTAACAATCAATAACAGTACATCAAAAACCAATAGAGCCATTACCGTTGCAGTAAAATCTCGCTGCAGAGGGCTTATCTTCTCTGGAAAGCCAAGTTCGCTGTAACGAGAATCTCCATAAATTTCTTCGTCGAGAATTCGCAACTTGACGAGCGAGAGTTTACTGCAATGCCGTTGATGGATAGCTACAGTAGCCGTGGAATAGGACGATTGCCGATGCGTGGACTTGCAAATGACGGACACTAACCAGGTATGCCTTGAGCTGCTCTACTGTGTTTAAATTCCTTTACCAGCCACTATAGTAGATGGCTTCACTTCGTGCGAGCAAAGCCAAAGCTCCAAACGCGAGCGTGCTGCCCCAACGCACTGCACAAATGCACGTGCTCGGAAGGGACGTCGAAAGCGCTAAGCTCGCCCTCGTAGTTTCCGCTACGCTCGCGCACGAAGTGAAACGGAGTGCTATAGACATTTTCTTCCCAACAAAATCTTGCGTTGCCCATTGTCTGCTCAAACCGTCCCACGGAACGCCCACCTCGCCATCTCTTCTGGCGACGGGAACGTAGTAGGTCGAAACGGCTGAATCGTCCTCAATTGGCTTCGTACACTTGCACCTATGTCCCGAGCATCCACAGTCGTCTTGCCGCCACATCCGCCGTGCACTGGCCCGTTGCCCTCGCTTCTGCGAAGCAATGGGGAAAACAAAAAAGGCTTCCGGGGCTCGGCAATCCGGGCGTACGGTCGACAAACGTGCGGCGTAGTGTCCCTTTCGGGGTCGGAATCTCGTCCCCCGTTTGACTGCAGAGTCGACATCAGACCATCGAACCAGGACGAGGCCGTTCCCGCCCTCTCGGCAGTGTTACGGTGCCTGGAACGCGTCTCTGACCGGCGTGTTTGGCGTCCCATCCTGCCATGGTCCCATGGAACCGCCGGGAACATGGCGGCGACGGCACAACGCCTCTGCGACGCGGTCAGGCAGAAGTCGAGAGGCAGTTTCCGAGGATGCGGTAAACGCACCGGTCGGAGACGCGTCCCAAGAACCGCAGCGGCGGCGGCGGCGGCGGCGGCCTCAGCTTGAGTCTTGCCGGCGACGTCTCAGAGAGACTCGTAGGCCTCTGCCGCCCTCTCCAACCCGGGGGCGTCCGTTGCGCCCAGGAAGGCTTCCAGCCGCTCCGCATCCGAGGAACTGTCGTCGGCGGAGGGCTTGGCGCGCTGCTTGCGCTGCGACTTCTTCTTGGGCTTGCGCTCGGCATCCTCCGTGCCCTTGGAGGAGGACCCCTCCTTGCGGTGCTTTTGGCTGCGCTCCTTGTCCTCCTGCAGGACGGTCGTGGGCTTAACCTTTGTTTTCTCTGTGACAAGACAACCACTCGAAAAATGACCTAGTAACTGCGACTGTGACCTGCAAGTCCACACATGGTGAGTTTATTAGGGGTGACACCACCTTCAAGTGTCGACTTTTTAAACCAGTCGCTCAATATTCATGAATTTTGGAGTGTCTATTCATCTCGCTGTCTAAATGCACTCTATGAAATTCCATCCCTGTAGGACTATTTTCCGATAAGCTACAGGGGGAAGTACACAGCTATTGATGTAAGTCGCCTCAGTTGGCAAGGAAATCTATCGTATAAAATTGCTGGAGAATATTGAGCATTTCTTAGCTTCAGCCTTAACTAGAACATATGGTGGAGGGGCTATCTAATTTTTACTCTTAAAATTCGTGTTTTTTCTATGCAAAATGTCAATTTGAAAAACATTCCACGCTAATAGAGCATTTTCTCCTCATCAAAACTCTACTTTTTGGCATAAAGAACTTTATTTAAATAGAAAAATAAATATCTAGCCCCCTTCCTCATAAAATTTCAGTTCAGAAACATCCGCAGCAAAGAATGCATTCAGCGATTCATTGAAATGATAGATTTCCTAAAACAAAAATCAGCAGAACCCATCCTTTGGGAATGATTATCTACGTTAATGCGAATAGCATCAAACGGTGCGGAGTTATGCGCGTTCGTCAGGTGGCCGGCACACTCTAGATACGCCAGCCCACTCTTGAGGCGATTCTAAATTTGTTGACACTTTCACAGCCCTGCGCACGATCTCCGCAGCCCAGCACGTGCGTTTGTGTCACTTAGGAAGGCGAGCAAAGCACGCGCCATACGCACAAACACTCAAAATGGTACCGACCAGACTTTCTGGCGTCTCAGCTAGTCTCAACCAACGGTACTCTATACTTCGTTTCAGCTTGGGTCCAGACGCAGCCGATGCTACAAGCACGAGCGTGTGGCCCTGAACAGTGCCTGTACTGCACGAGCCCGCGTGCTTGGCAGGGACGCTGGAAGCCCGGAGCTCGCGCTTGTAGCACCGGCTGCGTCTGGACCCAAGCTGAAACGAAGTATAAACGGTTGTTTATATCTTTACCATAGGACGCGCTTTACAGCGCTGTCACAGCTACCGGTGCGCGCGCGTTCCATCCACGAGGGCTCATTCCGCTCTCGTGCTAAGCCTCACGAGAGCGGAATGAGCCCTCGTGCATGGAACGCGCGCGATGGTAAAGATATAAACAAGTTTTTAGAGTACTTTGAATGACTGCCTTCATAGCTCTGTGGTTAGCGCGTCTGCCTGCTGATCAAAGGGTCAAGGGTTCGAATCCCGCCGGCGCCGGTCTTTTTTATTTATTTATCGACCCGCGGCGTAAGAGGTTAGATAGCCAGATAGATAGATAGATATATAGATAGATAGATAGATAGATACATAGACGAAAAGTGCATGAAGTATCCAAAGAATGCTATTCGCATTAAAATTGTTGCAAAAAAGTAAAACTGAGAAAAACCTGTTTAAAGTTTCCACACCACTACATTTGCTTTTACTGGTGGTGGTGGCAACTAAAAGGCACCAAGAGCGTAGATAGTGCCTTCTGCTTACACCCAATCTCCAGCATGGCTTTGCTGAGTGAGTCCGAGCTTAAAACGCTACTTTGAGTGTCATTTTGTTGATTCGATTGTGAAATGAGTGAGGAATTGGGTATGCTTGCAATACACGAACCAACACCATCAAGTATGGGCAGGGTAAGCATCATCGAAATACAAAGCAGACAAACCCACGTGACCTTCCATAAATGAATGCTGGTTTTAGTCAGTTCTGTGTTCAATCAGGGTGGGCATTTCGATTCTTGGCCATATGCGTAGCCTCCTCTACGTGAAAGCTGGACTTCTATGGTGTTCTTGCCCAAATAGAGTTTACTCTCGAGCAAAGATATTTAATGTACTGAAACTGTGAAGAAATTTTCTTTCCAACAAGAGTATGACTATTATTCTAGGGCATACCAGTGCAAAGCTAGAGCAGTTTGAAAATAGGAAACGGAAGTTTCACATTTCAAAAACAGGTGATTTTTGATCGTTGGCTGACCGAAAATGTTTTATTTCTCCGTAAATACTTCAGCTATTGCAATAAAAATTTGCAGGAGTATGCACTATTAGTTGTGGAACCACAATATGCAAAAATAGGAAAATTTGTTTTTTTCTCAAAAATCGCAATTTCAAGGTGGTGTCCCCCTAAGTCAAATTTAAGCATATCTTGATGATATCTGAATAACTCGGAGAAGCATGCAATGTGTGGCTTGCTAGAATGCCAACAAACTGCTTTCCGATTTGCTGATACCCGTCTTATCAGCGAATCGGTAATTGTTTTACACATTTGTTGAAAATGCCCATTTTGTATTTTTTTAATTAGGATCTAAAAAAACAAAAATGAGGAATAAGAACTATAAGACAATTGAAGACTAATAAGTGCATTAGTTCCAGGGCACAGCTGAAAAAGAAGGCAGATACCACGGACAATTTCGGCACATCCTTGTTGGCACTGATATCGACAAAATTTGATCACTCGTAAAGTCAACTAGAGGGGGACGCTGCTTTGGCTTTAAGAGTAAAACGCGATAGCTAAACATATAAACCCTTACTCATTCCCAAGCCATGCAAGCGTGTCAATCAAAGGGTCATGGCTTTGAATCCCGCCTCCACCTAAAATTCTTCACATCTTTTTTTTTTCAGGGCACATTAATTACTTTATGAGGTGAAATTATTTGAGACATGGGGCAGCCTTCGCATTACATGTCATATTTTAATCCCTTTCATTCCACGCGTGACATCACGTGAGCGTTGTTTGAAATTCCCGCGCGAGGTCACGTGGCTGCGACATGACCCTATCGAACAATCTGGATTTTCCCGCCTCATCGATGTCGGCTTTTCTGCTAACACGAGCTCCTTAAAGCTATCACTTTAAGAAATGCAAACAGTCCAGATTGATCTATTAAAGCTGTTGCTTTATAGGGTCAACAACCTCAGGAGCTGCACAACACGAAATGTGTAGGTCGGTCAGTCTGTAATTGCTAAACGATAAAAAACGGCAACCGGTGCCAGGGATTGAACCCCGGTCACCGGCGTGGAAGCCGTGCGCACTGCTGACTGAGCTATGGACCCGGCTTACAGGAACAGGAGGAGCAGAAGCAGGTGGTGTGAGAAAGCACGTGGAGCGGAGTTGAAAGGTCAGGAAAGAGGAACAGGTGCTGTAGAAAGCGTGCAGAATGAGCAGGAGTAGAAAGCGCAGAAAAGCATGCTTCCCCTCTCTTGGTGACCCAGAAAATACAGAGCAAAAGCTTTATATCCGGGTGGTGCTGAAGGGAAGCACGTGCAGTGTCACAAAGAGAGAATGGTGCGATACAATCTGTTTCCATACAAAACCCAGCTTCTCTCTCTGCAAGCACCATTTAGCCTCCAGCTTTCCCAATGCCACCAAAACATGGGTGCCCGCTTGAAGACCAGCGTCCTGACGATCAGGAGCAAACACGACCACCATCGATTGCGTCTTAGTGTGAGGCATTTCCAGACTACGTCGCATGGACCTTGTAGCATACCTCTCGGTACATAAACCGGTGCTCTGTATAACGGCCCAATCAGAAGACAGCAGCAACACCGTCAAGAATAACAAAAATAGCGACAACCACGACAGCCACTGCAGTGCCACCAACGATTGTTTCCATGCGGTGAAGTTGCGTAATCACCACAGTAACAATACTAAGGTTGAAAGACTTGTAGAACATTAAAATTATTATTTTATGACTCCATAAAACTACCGCAGCGTTTGGTAGAATAACCAAACATGCAGCCAACTTTTCCTGTAATGTTCATGTGCCGCCACAACTAATATCTCAATGCTGATTTCCTGTTTCACGACAACAAAGAACCTGCGACAACAAATGTTTCCTGTGCCCCGTCAATTTCATTGTAGCGAGACTCAACTGTACAGTCAATCAACTCTTAGCAATTCAAAGTCGCTTGACTTGAATTTAGTTTCAAGTACAGCTAACTTGAAGATGGGTGTGGTTCCAGCAATTGTATGTGCAATGCTATAGAAAAGGTTGCGCAATAATTTGAAGGCTACGGTAACTTTGGGACCCAGTTATACCAAAACTACAGAAACCCAAACACGAAATGGATGATGGCCTTCCGAGCCGTCATTCATTGCCGTTTTCAGTAAAGGAGCGAAGCAGACAAATCAAGACAATGAAGCAGACAAACGGCCATTGTCCTGCGGTTCACTTTCAAACAGTGAAATCATGCGGGCGGTTAAGACTAGCGTAGTGCCAGAAAGTCGCGACTCTGACAGGGAACCGTCTCGTCACACTCCGTGCCGAGCACCGCTCATGTAAAAACTGTGTGACCGCCAAACTGTCGCGAAACCAAATCGGAGTGGTATTACAGTGCAACCAACTTATAACGATGTACCGCTTTAATGATCAGTTTCTAGACTGGAAATGATCAGTGTCTAGTCCTGATACAACGATAATTGGTTACAACGATTGAAATTTCAGGTTTTCTCATTATTGTTAGAAGTGGGTTGCACTGTATGCAATTAAATATTCTGCCCATTTTTGTATGCAGATTGGCACTCCAACGTTGCGCTATGCTTCGGGCGCTGGTGTTGTCATTACGATTTTTAAATTAAGACAAGCCACAGTCTGTGCGCACAAACCTTCTTAGACTTGTGCCTGTGCTTCTTGGGTTTGGCCGGCACAGCAACGTCGCCCTCCGCCCCAGGTTCCTCTGGCTGGCTCTGGAGCACTGGCTGCTTTGTGGCTGGAGCTGCAAATGAACGTCGAGTGTCGCAGCAGCCATTAGCACGTTTGTTGCCAGTAATTAAACGAAAAAAAAAAAAATTATCTCTTAGCGAGAGATAATTTACCACAGCCACTGACAGATAATCCAGCATAACGCTTCGGCACCTTGTGACCTTTGAGCGTGCAGGCTCTGGTAAAGCGTAGTGGGAGGCAGGAGCGTGCACAAGAGGTAGAGCATTCAAAAGCGCCACCCTGCCGTCCTCGTCCTAACGGTGACTGCAGTCGGGGAAGACCTCGGACTCGGAGGTATAGCAAAGCCAACAGCTGTCGGCTTCCATTTCACTGTCTTTTTAGGGTAATTATAGGATTAATACTGGAGGTCTTTACTGTTAATAAGATAATTAAAGGAAATGCAACGTCACCCTCCTTGTTTTTGTTTCGTCGAGGGAAGTTTCGTCGTAAGTGAAACTCGGCCCAAAGTCTCGACCCTGTACCCCAGTGGATCTGGTGTTGGGGTGACACCGACAAGGTTTGACCGGAGGGAAGCTGCCAACTCCCTCGCCGGAGACGGGGAGGCAGGGGGTGCTGTTTTTAGTTTTTTTTTTACCGATCCCACAAAGGTCTTTCAGGCGATCGCTCCCATGACCTGGCGCAAGCTACTGCCCGTTATAAAGTTAAAAGTTATTAGTATCCATCCATTCATCCAGATATGAAACCTTAGGCAAAACTTTAAAGAGACTCTGATATTTCAATACTTACTGTGTGCATGACATAGAACATAAAAAATTGAGCGGTCCTGCGTTAATCCAGAGTAGAGTCGCAGCACAAGTTGTGACACGTCACGGCGAAGTCAGTGGGCATCGGCGTCGCGCTCATGCACTGCGGAGCAGTGGAGTGCGGAACAAAAGCATTCGAAAGAACATACACATCTGTTTTGTTCCGAACGCTTTTGTTTTGTTCCATTTTGTTTTTGCTTCATTTTTGTTCCGAAGCATGTGAAAGCACATCTCCCGGCACGAGCTCTTGGCATTGACAGTGCTACGACGAGATTTTGTTATAGGCTATTTTTTAATGCGAAAGCATTAACTGTCTTATGGAGCGAGCCGACGTCATCAGTTTGAAGCGCGAAAAGGGCACCTAGTTTCCCTGGTCCCAAAGGTCCCACTGGCTGGCGCGCGGCGACGAGGCTCCCATTGGCCGCTGCGCGCGTCAGTTTCAACGACCGCCGCCAGATGGCGCTGCGTGTCCGTGCCGCCAGCGCGCTCGATAAAACTAACCGCCACAACCCCATGCCACTACGGGCCCCGCGACAATTAAAACGGACACGTTGGTGCACGTTCGGAGGCTTCTGCTCGTCTCGCCGCCAACCAACATGCCGTTGCCTCCATCATCCACATCGTCGGCGGTGCTTCTACCACAACTCGAAAACATATACTCGCGCCACAAAACTCCGCGGATCACTCCGCGGCGTTCCATTGGACATTTATGCTTTCGCATTCACAACTCATAAGAAATGCTTAAATGTCTACAGACTTCTTTTTTTTTTTTTCAAAAGCGCGCGTGCAGTGGGTTTTGGGTACCACAAAAGTCCTAATTATAGAGTGGGTTATTGCTGTAGGGTAGCTCAGCGGTGACGCCCCCTTCGTACGCAGCAGACCCAGGTTCTGTCCCGCGGGCGGCGAGCGATCTTTTTCAAGGATTTGGCAACATCGACAACAGACACCTTACATTGCCAACTTGAACATCAACAGCTGAAACTACTACAACAACAACAGACATCATTTCCAATGGTGGCAAGAGCTCGTAACAGCTATCGCTTTAAAATGCATAGCAAATTGCTGGGCAATTGCGTTGCCCGTGAAACGTGTGATCTCCATTCTCGGCGCTCTTCATCGGTTATTTTAACAACTGGCTTAATACACTCGATAGCGATTCCTAGAATGGAGATACCGGTGCTAGCCCGGGTTTTAAAACGTGCGACAGGGCATCAAGCTGCCATCTGCCGGACCACCTCATAGCACCTCACATGGCGATGAATCAGAAAATGCTGAAAAGACAGGAAAAATAAAATATTGGTGTGTGTGTATGTTTATACAGTCGGTAGTCTGCCTCAGTAGGCGTCTGGTGTCTCAGCTCTAAACGAGAAATTTAGCCAGTGCGGTACAACCGCTGGCCTGGGGTCAGTAACGACCGCATGCCGGTACGATGCTCATCCAGATCGAAACGGGCAGGGGTAGGGATTGAACCCAGGATCCCTGGACTCTGCGGTGCGAGCTTTCACTCCACGTGCTCCGAGCTGGTGTGTGCTTGCCTACTCGCCCACCGATCCCCCCTGCTGGAAAGACACTCGCTTAATAACCTAAATGGTCTGGGTTCGATTCCATCTGCCCATTCTGGGCGTCATCTATGCAATGACCCTGGGACTGCATGTAACTAGAGCGAAGGTTTTGCGGTATTTGCAAGATAAAATGTACATATACTATAAAGAATAATTGTTTATAACAATCGACAAAAAAATTTCAAGTAAAAAAAAAAAGAAAGATTGGCACGCAAAAAAAAAAAAGGAAATGGACGGCATTGATTAGTGTTCGGCTACCCGATAGATGGCGCCAGTGTGACTGAATAAGTGAATCTAATGCACATATTTTACCAACCGACGGTCGCGCGCCTTCAATACCATTTCAAATTGTCACTGCACACCTTGGACACACTTTGGGGAGCAAAACATACCTATTTACATCGCCACCCGAGGTCTTAACTGAACGTGTAGTGCTGACCGAAATAAAATGCTAACCTGACTCTCAATCGCTCGCCGCAAAGGACGATTTCGAAAAGGCGGTACTGTACGTCACTTGAGATAGAACACCCAAGCTATAGAAACGAGCGTCGTAAAAAAGAGGACCGACATTTTTATTTCTACCTCCAAACAGAAACGAGCGCCAGCCACTGCATCACCCAGCGCAGAGGCTGGACTCTGCCACCGCGCGTATTATCACTGACGTCCGATGCAATGCACACTGAGCTGACTGACCACAGACATACCTAGCGCGCGCAAGGGAGGGAGGGAGAAACTTCCTCCACCGGGAGAACACGACACGATTCGGGGATCTATTCCGTCACAAGCCGCGCGCCATCTGGCGGCTGAAACGGACGAATAAATAGAGGTACCACGCCCTCTTATTAAGCAGTCGTGAGTGCGTGAACCCGTTCGTAGAACTGCAAGAGTTCCAGCTGTCATACAGCTATTTGTGAACACCCCACCTCGACGGTGCACACGTCGTCCGCTACATCTGCACAAGCACGCCGCTACTGGTAGCAATAGAAATACCACCAGGGAATATTCTTCCGGTTCGACTCGGCTCGGAATGAAAGGGCTACAAAAAGGTCGAACGAGCCTCGTCTTCGAAAACACAATCTTTGCGGCAAATAATTTGTAGAAAAATATGTCTCCCCATACGCAGAAGTAGGGAAAAAGAAGACGGAGGAGCGGAACAAACAAAGTCGACCACCCCAGTCTTTCCGAACTGCACGCACCCATCCAAATGTTGCACACCAACACCCCTTTCGGTGCCTAACAATACCTCGCACGACTAGTGCCGCCTGCAGAGACAAGTGGACCAACTCCCTCACCATCGCTCTTGTGCCAAGTCTCGAGGAGCGACACCGTTTTCCCTGGATCTCCTAGTTTCCCTCCTCAACCACACGGAATGGTCGGAACTTTTCCGTGTTGCACTACGATGTAGTGCAACGTGGAAAAGTTTCAGACGATTCTGGTACTACTCCTTCGCATCTTGTGCAAACAATACGCTGCATTACAGTTTTCCCTGTGGATACAAAACATGGAATGCGCCTTCAACCGGTGCGTTTAGCGCCTCAAACTGCCCACGCTTCGAGAGTGGTCTCGATGCGGCAGCAAATTAAGTCGCAGAAACAGACGTGTCACGCTGACAAATGTCGCTATCTTTATGGTCAGTCACGGAAGTTCCGGCAAACAAGATGAGCCAACGCGAGTGTCGCCGTCGTTGCAGCGCCCAAGCTCTTAACTGTTCAAGCTTCCGAGAACTATCAAGCCGAAGAGCCTCGACTGCTCTACTACCACAGGGTTTTGGCAGACAACGGCCCAACACAAATGTGACATCAACGGGCAGAAAATGAGGAACCACATTTGGGGACGGCCTCCCAGGAACATGGCGGTTCCACAGCCAGGTACCCCCACAGGCTCCCCGAACTCCCAAATATCCTCGGCCACCCCGCTCCCAAAAGAAGCGTTCTCCCAGTTTTACAAGACTGACTGTCTTAGGAGATCTGAGCCACCCATTGATGCGTAACTAGGATCCAAACACACCCTGGTATGCAAACACGGTCTGAGGCTCATTTAGTGCTTTACTGCATCGTGCCAAGACCGGCAGTTGTTCCTTGCTTCATTGTCGAGGGAGATGGGGTAGGTCAGAGAGTTTGAAAATTCCTGCGGTACACACGCCAAGCGGAAACGCGCTTCGGCTGCTGTACTGCGGTCAAACGCCACGCAGCGTGGCTAGTCTGGGAAAAAACCCTCACCCGCGAGGGCGCTGTAGCGCTTCTCTAGGAAAGTCAGGTCCTCCGTGGGCATGTTCCAGAAGGAGGGAGTCTCGGGAGCTGCGTTCTGGGTGCCGCAGGAGAAGACGTGCCGTCAGGATCCTCCCGGCTGATCTGCATGCGGAATTTGGCAGGGCGTTACGGCAAAGTGTTCGGACGTTCCCAAGATTGTGGAAACCATCATCTACCCTTTGAGGGCCTAGTTTTTTTCCCGCATGCCAAATGCAAATTTTGGTTCTCTGTAACAGTGTAGCATGTTTTGTGAAGAATATTTATTTATAAAAGACACTTTTTAACGGGCAAAAAGTTAATTGATGTCTGCATACCTACAACATATTCCTCGTATTGTATTTTTCGAGACAAAATACTGTGCAGTGGCACCATGGCTTTGGATCCTGAGGTCACCTTTTAGACCGGCCTCAACTGCCTTTTGTTTATTCGTTTTAGAGCGCAGCTCTTGGGTGCCCGTTTCCGGTTTGAGCGGCGTCGCCGTCGGCGTAACCATGACGTCACGTGAACCCCATGAAATCATGTGACCACCGCGAGGTCACATGACCACCACGAGGTCACGTGACCCCCCTGAAATCACGTGACCCCGTGAGGTCAAGTGACCCCTGAGGTCACGTGGCCCCCGAGGTCACGTGGCCCCCTGAGGTGACATGACACTGTGAGGTCACGTGACCCCGTGAGGTCACGTAGGCCACGTGACCTCACAGTTACGCCGACGGCAATGGCGACGACGCTCGGAGGGAAGAGTAGCAGGCAGGATGAGGAAGTGAGGCGGAGGGAGGAGGGGTATACCCTCCCCTCAGTTTCCCTCCTCCTCCTCAAGAGCTGCGCTCTCAATTCGGCGTTACAGGGAGTTGTAAACGGCTTTCATTTCTTACTGTCGTCGAATACTAAATTTATTAGTAATTTCTAGATCTCAGTGTTCGCCATGAAGCGGAAGGTTGAACAACATAGATCCTTCCTATACCAAAACAGAAGTCGCCTAAACAAAAAAAAATTGCATTCTATCAAAGTGACACCGCTAGATAAAACATTGTTTTCGTCGCTTGCCCGTGCCTGCCGCTACACGTAAAAAACGATGACGGCCCAGTTGGGAGGGGCAGGAAGCACACCGAAACAGAAACCGCACAGGAACGCAGGCCGAGTATGCTCGGACATGGCACTCAAAAGGTTAAGAACGGCTGAGGCACTTTTCGAAATACCTGAGTTAGGAGCAGCCTTCTATAGACTTTTGTCCCCTAAATAAATAAATTACACTTGTATTTAAAAAATCAAATGTAAGCTGCTTTTAGTCTGGAAAAAATGTGCACCAATGGCCGCAAGGTATGAGGCGAGCCTCTTTACTGCCTGCTATCTGTCCAATGCACCATGACGTCATCACTGACGTTGCCAAATCAGCTTAGAAGCAATCAATTTTCATCTGACACTGTAGTAAGGTGCGAAGATGGGCGAGTCGGTGCATAATCAGAGAAATGAAACGGCGCAAAAATGAACACAAAGACAAGTAGAAGACAAAGAAAAACACAGCGCTGCAGTTGTTTGTGTGTTCTACTTGTCCTTCTGTTCATTTTTGTGCCGTTTTACAGCAGAGCTATTAAGGGCTAGTTTCCCCATGGGCTAGTTTCCCCAGGATCGTGACCGCCAAAAACAAATGTTGACACAACACTGAACAGCTAACGCCATCTATGAGCAATGGCAGCAACCAGACAACCGGCTTGCCGGTTGTCTAATTGCCGCCGTTGCTCATAGATGGCGGCAACCTTTCCAGCCTTTCCACTCTGGCTTGCTGACTTGCGGCTAGCCATTACTTCATTCCCCCATAGTACAGCTTTGCTGGTCGTCCTTTTCACCAGAGTGGAAAAGCTGAAAGATTTTTAATTCTCTGATTATCTGACACCACCAGTGACATCACTATCACTACAGGGTGATTCAAGGAGACGCCAGGCTCTTTAAATCGACCGCAAAATTCGGTTTCTTAACCTATCGCGTTACGATTTTGTGCAGCGTTGCCCCCAGATGATGCATTTTTTTGTAAAATTTGCAAAGAGCGAACTTACCTGAGGAAGAAGTAAAGAAAGAAAAGGGTTAGCTCCTATGGAAACGCAGCGACGCCACCGGTCTTCAAACAACACGGCGCCGTTTCGCACGGGAAACAAGAGATGGCGCAAGCGGTCGCGACGCCAACTGCCGCCAACGAACGAACATACGACGCCGAGCCGGTGTCTTTAGCAGACAAGGAACTGCAGTTCCTTGTTGTTACTGCGCCTGTTTTTGTTTCTGCGACTGTCGCCGCCTGCGGAACGCGCGCCGCATTTGAGTCGAAAAGATTGTCTGCTAAACACGCCGGCTCTCGGCGCCGTATGCTCGTTCGTTGGCGGCGTTTGTTGCGCCATCTCTTGTCTCCCGTGCGAAACGGCGCCGTGTTGTTTGAAGACCGGTGGCGTCGCTGCGTTTCCATAGGAGCTAAGCCTTTTTCTTTCTTTACTTTTTTTCCTCAGGTAAGTTCGCTCTTTGCAAATTTTACAAAAAAAATGCACCATCTGGGGGCAACGCTGCACAAAATCGTAGCGCGATAGGTTAAGAAACCGAATTTTGCGGTCGATTTAAAGAGCCTGTCGTCTCCTTGAATCACCCAGTAGTTTTATTTTCAGCTCTCCTGCTTGACAGCGCTCGGTATGCAGCAGAGGGCGAAGCTTGGCAAAACTTTGATTGGCGATCATGTTGCACACAAAGCACGATTTTTAAGCTGCCTATATTTGAACTTTCACAGTTTTTCCTGAATTTTGTCGGAAACCTTTTCAGCTTCCCCTTACAGCCCGGGGTGGTATGGCTGTTGCCACTCCCGTGGCATTTTTCAACCTCACGATAACCTTGCTTTAAAGGCCGGCATTTATGTCTCTTTCACTCTGTTGGTTTTGGTCCCATTTTCTCCTCCTTGCCAAAAATGCAGTGAATCTGGAAGGCAATGCCCTCAGAGTGGCAGAAAAAGCTACCTCTGTTTTGAATTTATGTCGGCAATTATGAGCGGTAGTGCTATACACAATACCTTATCTGTACGACACTGACAACAATGGCACAGTGACAACTCGTCGGAAGAGGAGTTTACTTCAGAACCATCTGGAAACAATTCAGCACATATAGTAATTCTGACAAATTATAGCAAAAGTAACGCACATTTTTGACATAAAATAGGCAGACCACGTACAGTATTTAAGCAAAAATAATGCAGTTGTTTGCGTTATCGCATGTTTTCCGAGCACCGAGGATCGCCGGTCTCGCACTGCAAGGGTATGCATCGCTAAATGTCCCTGGCCTTCAATATTTTGCGAACGACACCCTTTCCCACTGGGCTTCAATTGCAACTGTAGTTCTTGCTGAGCAAGATGTAATAATAATAAAAAAATGCAGCTATTGAAAAAACAAATCAAGTGGCGAGAATGCGGCAATCCTCACGGCTCCGAAAACACCCAAAAAAACGCAAGAATGCACTATCCTACTGCGAGACACGAACCGCTGCTGAAGATGCGAGAAAAGAGGGGAAAGGCACCTGCCTCCTCCCTCGACACAAACGACTCTCCGGACAGGTCTGCAAAGGACAAGGGTTGCTGGTTGGCGTCTTTTCTGGGGCCCAGACGAGGCTAGAGTTATGGCCACTAAGAATTTATGGCAAAGTGCATGAAACGTTCTAGTATCACAATACTTTAACGCATACCATGTGTACACTCAACAGTTGTTCCTGGAATGAGGAAATACCACCACTAATCAAGCTGACAAACCTGGCAATCTTCTAGAGCCTTCCATACTCTAGAGCTCCTCTCCTTCGGTGCACACAGGTGGTTGAGCTCCTCTTCACCTACCCCTCTGGTCACGTGACCTGCCGTTAACCAATCGGCGTTGAGCACCTCACTCCTCCTCTCCCACCCGTCAACCAATCAGTGTCGAGCCTCACGGCCACGCTTTTATCCGGGCCTCACAAAATGCCGAGCACTTTGCCAAAAAATAATTTCAGGTTCCTACGCTAAGCTTTGGAGAATCGACACTTCAGCCATCTTGCCACTTGAAATCATTATTGCCGGTTGCCCGAAGCTTCACCTGAAATTGCAGGAAACACTTCCCTGTCCTCCAGGAAAGTTAATGCAGTCCATGACGGAACAGGACCACATCACCCGAGCTTATTGACACCGCATCTAAAGCTCAGAAAGTCGCAAAATTGAATCATAACCTTCACTAACTGCACCCTCTCTGTACTAGGAAATGGAGTGTCGACACTCTAAACGCAGCTGATCTGGTGGCTTTAGGTAGGGTTACTCAATGTGCACAAGGCAATGCACTCTGTACGGTCCTCCGTGTATGGCAGCAGCCGGGAAAGAAGCTCATTGACTGGTAGCTTGCGTTGTGGTGCTCACTAAGCAGTGACGTCCAAACACCCCCACACGAAAGGATCCAGCATCCACTCTCCCCCACCCGCCATGAAAAAATGTTCTAACTACAGTGAAACCCGTTTTAGAACGAACCTACGTACTGCGAATTATTGTTTATATCGAACTCACGAAAATTTAAATAAAAATGCATGTATAAAGTACTTTTTATAGCGAACAACACATTGGCTATATCGAACTTTTTCCCTGAGAAGGCTTCAAAAAACGCGCTAACAATCGTCTTTTAGCCTGTCCCGTTCCACCAAAAAAATGAGGAAATAAAGAAAATTCCAAAAGCTCAAGCCGCGAATCAAAATTGGAGCGATGAGAAGCAATTCAGAAAGGAAGAAAACTACAAGAAAACAACTCTGCACGCTTACGTACAGAAAAAAAAAACGTTTTAATCTTAAAGCGGTTGCCCACGAAGAGAAGCGATTCAGATCGGGCAGATAAGCTTAAGAAACAAAATCGGCACGCATGCACAAAAACAAATAATTTATGCGCGTTGTTACAAAGCGGAAACCAAGAGATGAGAAAGAAACTAAAAGCTCTCCGCCTTACAACAGACGCATCATGGAAGTTCGTTGTTAAGGTTTTTTGCTATATCGAACTACTTGGTATATCCAACGTGATCGTGAGTGTTTCCTGCTGATTTGTTATAAAGCGGGTTCTGACTGTACGTCTTCTGATCCCAAAGCATCTATATCTACCAGCCGCAACGAAGCTAGCCGAGTGTAGTGAGCAGAGTGTATGCACGAGCACATTATAAGAAGCTAACTATAGTCTGCTGCAACATAAAATCTGCAGAAGTCCTGCCTCCAGCACACACTAATAGTAACTTCCCGTTCCACTTGCACTCGAACACCAGCTACGGTAGGGTTCTCTTTCAAAGACGCTACGCGACAATTTTTGCGCCGTAGAGGCATAAAATGCGTACCGAGTTCCTCTGTGCAACATACAATACATTCTGTGTTGTATGTGGGCCAAAGCACGGTCGTCGCCCTGAGCTGGAGAACAAGCTCATGGAATTCATCAAAGAAAATCTGCCCAGGAGATGTCGCCATTAAATTGCAAATACTCTCCATGGTTGGAGTTGCTCGCTCTCCTAAATCTAGGATCTCTACGTCGGTATTTTGTCGCTAGTGCAGCTAGCGCCCTGGACACTCCTATCGCAATGCCACGATGGCTTCTTGTGCCACGCGGAAAAGCCATTTCCCATAAAAGAAGCAGGGAGCAGACGACCATGCAGAGGCTGCCACTGGCAGCCCTTGAGCATCGTCTGCTGCCCGTTCTGGGTGACTGCTCACTCGCGGCAGCAGAGTGCAGCACTTTGCAACGTGAGAACTTTCCTGAATTCAATTATTTTCTCAATTGTCACAAAATATTTCTTCGCATATCTGCTGGAGTTGCTAGATTTCCTTCGCTACAAACAGACTCGTAGGCATTGAAAAAGTACAAATGGGAATGGGAGATTGTGATTGCTCTGCTAATGCCGCTTTTCGTCATGACCAACTCTGTTATAAGTGGGCGCGACAGTATAGCAGCAAAAGTGTGCACCAAATATCTGTTTGTTATGACCAATATTTCGCTACACCCGGCTTTGTTATATAAGTGGGGTCAACTGTATTTCTAAATAAAAATGTCACCGAGCAAAAGCTCGGAAGTGTCGGTACTCTGCGAGTGTTAAGCAACCCAAGGTCTCATTTGCCGGTAAATATGGCTATCTTTCCCGACGACCAAGATAGCCGCTTAGGGGATTTCGAGGTTAGGTGACTGGCTCCATGGGGACAAGAAACTAAAGGTTCCTAGCATTCCAGGCAAATGGCTGCCATAAGTCCGTCCTCGCTTCAATCATTCGAGTCCGATTATGCGCGCAGAAAGAGGGTGAACAGTCTTAAAAGGCAGGTGAAATCGGTAACATTCGCATACTTTAGGAGCGGCACGTAAAATTATTCTGGGGAAGGCCGTCTTAAGTGAGACTTAGTGTAGACGATAGACAAGGCTGACGTCTGACAAGCGGGGTCGGCTGGGACGCTAGACACTCTCTCCCCACAGAGTCAATCGCAGGACCTCGAAACCCCTCTTGCGGCTGTTTTAACTGCCGGGAGAAGTGCCCGCATTCGCCGGCAGACGGGCCCAGGGGAGAAAAGACTCGCCTTGGTTGGGGTCTCTCCCGTGCACAACCGAGGTGTCCTCCTCGTCACTGGAATCCTTGGAAGCCAGGGACGGGCACGGGGTCTCCCACCGCTCGGGACGGCACCACGTCCTCCGGGTCCACGTCGTCTTGGAAGCCGGTCACCAGGGGGTTGTTGCCCTCGTCGTCGTCGCTGAAACGGAGTTTCGGAAGGTGAGAAAAACTTTTACTTTTATCGACCTCTCCGCTACATTGAGCGGGGAAACTGGGTACATAGGGCCTGTAACATCAATTTTTGGACTACATTTAGTGCGGAAATTGAATTGACGTACGTGTGACGTGTCGTCGGGTCATTCGATGTCAATTTCGCCGCTAAATTTAGGGGCTAAACGAGAATGGTGCGTAGGTGCCGATGTCGAGTCGCGCAACATTAAATTTAGCGAGGAAACTGAATCGGTGCATAGGCCAAGTGACGTCCAGTCACGCGACATCAATTTTCATTGCGTGACCTATACACCGTTTCCTTTTTCCGACCAAATGTAGCGGGAAATGCATGGACGGACGGACAGACAACATTTTGAGGTAGGGGGGGGGGGGGGTAGTATCTAAAAGCGTGTCACGCTTTAAAGTGAGCGCATTCCCACCTGCCGCTGTCTTCCTCTCCGGCAACGGTGCTGGGGGTGGCGCCGCCGTCCGGATCCCGGTCGTCCAGGAAGCTGTTGAAGCTGGCGTCCCCGTCGTCCGGCACGAAGTCGTCCACATCCCCGACTGGACCCGCCGAGGAGACCCCGGTAGGGGCGCGTGCACATTCGCCCGCACCACTGCACACGGAGCACGTCAAACGTCAATCTCGGAGCGTTCAAACGCAAAATCACGGGGCCAGTACGGTGGTTTTGTCCACACACTGAAGGGCGAGTCCATCGCAAGTCAGGGTAGAAGGACCCCGAAACTAAAGTGGCTCGAGGTTTTGGCCCCTAGAAGTTGTAGATTCAAATTTCAAAGATTCGCATTCATCTAAACGCGGGTGGGGTCAAAAATCGGCCATACCGATTTTTGAAAACGTTTGATATCACTGGAAATATGCTCTACCTCGTCTCATCCTTACGACGGACTGCAGCGGATAATAAAAGCTGTTCCAGCCAATCCAGTGCCACGAACTAATCGCGTGACCACGCGCCCCACACGTCGCATCTCTGACCGGTGTGTTTAGCATCCCACTCCACGCGTGCATTGAAGGTAGTCCCGAAGCGGCGACAGACGATGTCACAAAAGCTGACGAAAGCTCACCGGCGAAGAGCACGAGCAAACGCGAGTGTCGCCGTCGTCACGGCGCCTCGACTCCCAGCTGCCTTCGACAACGTCCTCGGGTGGAAATTGAGGGACCGCTTTATTAGACGCGGTAAACAGACCGGTCGGAGACGCGTTACGGGCACCTACACCTCGCTGCATCCCTCCCAAGGGTCGTGCAACGCTCACACGGCGTTGGATTGGCTTCGATGGCTCGTAGCATCCGCCGCGGTCCGTTGTAAGACGAAGCCGAGTATGGTACAGGTACTCGATTCAAACGCCAAAATTAATAAACCGATGATCAAATCTGGCCTACGCGGAAGCGTCAAATATCCTAAACCTCTTGTGGCTTTTTGCGTGAGGCACGAAAATGGTAGAAGCCAGTACTTTATGCTACTCTCGGGAATCTGAGAAATGACGGTTGACACATCGCTCGGAGATTCGAAACTCCTTCAGGAGTAAGCCTCTTGTGGAATGATGTATTTCGCATTTCGTTATTAAAAAAAAGAGGAACTCAACAGGTCTAGCAGTGATGTGCCACTCATATCGGGCAGCAATCTAGCAGCACTTGCTGTGCTAGCGTACGACATCTCTAGAAAGTTACCGTATTTGCACGAATATAACGCGAGTTTTTTTTCGGAATTACGTGCTCCAAAACGCACCTCGCGTTATATTCGGAATCGAGTTCAGCCACGAGGCGCGCGAGTCTGGAGAAAGCCAGAGGAAAAAGCCATCCCTCCTGCTCAATGCAGGAGATCCGGTGGGAAAAGAAGTGGGGGTGTGGAAGGGAATTTATTAGCTATTGGGCCACCTGAAGGGGCCAATGGAAAAGATAAAAAAACATTTTTTTTATCGCTTTTGTGTTTGTACAACGCGCGCACGCCACAGCAGAAACTCAGCGCGCACGCCATGCGGGAATGCGGGCACTGGCCAATTCGAGCCGAGCCAAGCCAAGCCAGGCCGAGTCAAGTCAACACAAGCCAAGCCAAGACCGTTTACGTAATCGTGCTACACGAGGTGTTTGTTTATGCAGAGGGACCAGAACAAGAAGTGTGATCGTGTATCGGGTTCAGCAGTCTTTTTCTGCCTGCGCATTTTTTAGTTTCTGCTCCAGAGTGGTCTGGTGTTTGTGTGTTGGTGCTTCTGCTTCCTGCCTTGCTTGGATTGTGGGCTGCCGAGGAGCTCACGCCGAAGAAAAAGGAACTACCAGACGAGCGGTGCCGTGCTGCTGCTTATCTGCGTAGTAGCCAAGTGTAATGTAAACGGAAGGACCTGAGCAGTCAGGATGAGTGCAGTCAAAACATAAACTGATATTTCTTCTATTTCCATTGACTTTTCACTTCTGCTATGCCCCCGAGTGTGCGAAACTGACGCGGCCTCGGCTCGCGTTATAATAGTAATAATATTTTTTTTTCTTTTTGAGGTCATCAAAACCTGCCTTCGCGTTATATTCGTGGTCGCGTTATATTCGTGCAAATACGGTATTATTCGCCGGAGGGGCTCAAACTGAAATAACAGTGCCAGTTACCGTGGCTACCAAGTGTTGCGTAGGTTCGGTGCCATGCTAACTACGAAGTTGTATCTCAAATGTGAACCCCCTGCAGCATAGTCAAACGCTACTGTAAATGAGCCTCAAAAAGTTTGTTCCTAGATTCCCACAATCGGCACACTGTGCATCGCGCTGCCCACACTTCCAATGTCAGGGTTCGTACAGAATGTTTTGACCCGAGATTTGAGACAAATTCAGGGATTTCAAGGATGCCAGAAATGGAAAAGAATCCACCATTTCCCCTCATATATGAAACCTCCTAATTATGCCATTGTGTGTCTCGGTAAGAGACACCGGAGAATCTAAGCTCCTGCCCCGTGTCCGTGTCATCGTCCAACGAGGCATGAGGCACCCTCCGCTTGTCGCTCACCAATGGGGTCGTCCCGTTCGGCCTTTTTGAACAGCTTGGACATCAGGCCGCCTTGCTTCGTGGGGGTCTTCTGTACCGGGAAAGGGAAACGAAAATCTGTATGCCCAGCCTGGCAATATTTTGCGCTCATACAGCATATATAATGACATTGGGATGTAGCTATCATGAATGGAGTTCAGCCTGCAAAGCCTCGTAATTCACTGTAATTACGACAAGTACTCCAGTGTAGAGATTGAAAAGATCAGTGAGATCAGTGCATACATTGAGCAGAAGACAAAAAAATCAGTTTGAGCATGAAAATAAAATTGACCGCATCTCCACGTGGTGATTGATGCTGATTGGGGCGAAGCTCTGGTGGTGCTTGTCTGCGTAGATGCTGAGCTCACAGCATGCCGAGCCTTTCGGTCGTTTTCATGCACGTCAGAAAGAGAATGTGTGGTATGGAATGTGGTTATATACGCATTTGAGCATTTGACCTCAGCGCCCTCTCGTCTATTAGCGTTGAGCCAATGCATGCAAAGTTTAACGCGATTATATACGCATTTGACCGCAGCGCCCTCTCCGGTACAGACGTTGAGCGGCTACATGCAACGTTTCACCCGTGACATCCCCAGCTCTTAGAGTTAGTACCACATCTCAGAGCCCCTACTCGTCCCGCAGTCGTGGCCGAGGGGTTAAGGCGATGGACTAGACATCCATTGGGGTCTCCCCGCACAGGTTCGAATCCTGTCGACTGCGCAAACATATATAGTATATTTTTTATCATTTTTTTTTTTTTTGCTTTACACGAGCATGTGAGCTCACGAGCAGGAGCACGAGCACCAGACGCCGGACGGACGGCCGGACGGATATGGTTATCCCCAAGGGAGCTTCGCCTCTAAAATCTACGCAGAATAAATATGCAGCAAATAGTGTTCCACACTACCACTAGAAATGAGCAAATGTATGTCACTGGGAAACAGCTGCACATAGCCGATGGTTTGCAAAACTTTATGCTTTATCAGAGGACATGAAATCCAAAAAATTAAGCACTAGCATACTACACTAAGTTGTGAGCCCCATAAGCTAAAACAACTTTTCACAAGGAGCTAAACACCTGTGAACGTCATGTCCAGCAGTCCATTCTGTAGTTTCCGAGAGTAGCACAAAGCACCAGCTACACCCATTTGCAGCAATAGTGTGCAAAGCCCCAAAAGGTTCCCTTCCACATTGTTAAGAATGGAAACTCGGGCGACCTTCTTCCGAGTTTCAACGCGGCGGAAACGAGTCATGATCTGTCCGGGAACGTCGCCTGCTGGACGGGGCCTACGCGAAACGAGTCTCGAGGAGTACGGAACCGGCGCCTACGTGTCTGCGCCTGCGGAGACAGGTCTCGACGCGCCCGTGACGTCAACGGGACGTGTGTGCGTGCGTGCGGCTTGGTGCGCTCCGGAAGGGGAGAGAGGCCGGGCCTAACTGCGGAGACAGGTCTCGACGAGTCCGTGACGTCAACGGGACGTGTGTGCGTGCGTGGGGCTTGGCGCGCTCAGGAAAGGGAGAGAGGCATGACCTAATTGCGGAGGACCATGGCTACGACGCACTTCTGGCTACGACGCGGCGGACTTTGCTACGACGCACTTGACGGCGGGTTGCTGCTGCGCACCTGCTGCCCTGGCGGGGAGTGAGGGAGAAAACGGACCCTATATAAGGCGGAGCGCGAGGCTGCTCAGGAGTTCTCTCGGATTTGACGACTGTATCGCAACCATGTAATTAAACCGTTCGTTACGTTACCAATTCTCCCACCTCCACTGGACCCCTGGGTTCTTCACTTCGGGGAATGGTCGTCGTCACGAGCCAGGAAGCTCCCGGACGTGCGGCATCAAACCCCGCCTCTAACAACTGGTTGGCAGCGGTTGGGATCGGACCATGCGACATCGTGCTACATCTGCGGGTGAGCGTTTGGACTTTGCTTTGAGATTCGCCAGGCTTCAGATTATGGGTAATTAATTTTGAACTGCTGGGAATCCTTAGTGTTTGACTCGTGCGCTAGGTTTAGGTACAACCTCGCGACAAGTTTTAGAACAAAGCCAAAGCTAAAGAGCAGCGATCATGGATCTAATGAGGTTACTGAGAACAGATTTATTCTGTTTATGTGAAGAATTGGGTGTGGAGGTGGAGCAAAAGATGAAGAAATCTGAGATCAGTAAAGCGATTTCAGAGAGCGCAGAAGTAGAGGAAATTAAAATTGCGTGGGAACTGCTTCTGAACGCTAAGAGCGAGGCTGCAGCGAGAGAGGAACGAGAACGAGAGCAGGCTGCAGCGAGAGAGGAGCAGGAGCAGGCTGCAGCGAGAGAGGAACGAGAACGAGAGCAGGCTGCAGCGAGAGAGGAACGAGAGCGAGAACGAGAGCAGGCTGCAGCGAGAGAGGAACGAGAGCAGGCTGCAGCGAGAGAGGAACGAGAGCAGGCTGCAGCGAGAGAGAACGAGAACGAGAACGAGAGCAGGCTGCAGCGAGAGAGGAACGAGAACAGACTGCGGCGAGAGAGGAACGAGAGCGGGAGCAGGCTGCGGCGAGAGAGGAACGGGAGCAGACTGCAGCGAGAGAGGAACGAGCAGCGCTAAAAAGGTTAGAGTTAGAGATGGAACAACAGCGATTAAACTCACAGAACAGTAGAGTTGGGACTCCGGTGCGAGCAAGTGAGACCGAGTCGTATCAAATGAAGAAGCTCATGCAGCCGTTTAAAGTTGGGGAAGACGTGGGCCTGTTCTTAGTGAACTTTGAGAGGACATGTGAGAAGTTGAGCTTCGCCCCAGAAACGTGGCCGCAACGGCTTTTGACTTTGTTGCCCTGTGAGGCTGCAGAGGTTGTCGCGCGCCTTAGTGCTGGAGACGCGGACGACTACGACAAGGTGAAGTCCAGCCTTTTGAAACGGTACCGCCTTTCTGCCGAGGCGTTCCGTCAAAGGTTTAGAAACGCATCCAAAAAGAGCAGCGAGGGCTACTCGGAATTCGCTTACGGGCTTAAAACCAATTTGATAGAATGGTTGAAGAGCGAGGAAGTGTACGAAAGCCGAGACAAGGTAGTCGAGTGTGTGTGCCTCGAACAGTTCTTTCGTAGCATTCCGCAGTCAGTCAAGCTCTGGGTGCAGGACAGGGTAGGAGTCGACTCTGTCGAAAGGGCCGCTGAGCTAGCCGAGGAGTACGCAACGCGTAGAAAGCTGAGCGGAGAGGAAAGCGAACCCGGCCGGAGCGATCAGCGCAAGACCTTCCGACAGGGAAACGGCTCGCGAGAAAACGGGCCCGAGAAGCCCGAAGCAGGACAAAAGGTCCCAGAAAAGAGCGCAGAACACTCGAACGGAGACGAGGCGCGGAAAAGCCAAACAGGGCAGTTCGAGGCTAGGAAGCCGTTCCTGTGCTACAACTGTCAGGAGCCGGGACACACAGCGGCCAGATGTAAGAAACCGCGGGTTGTGTTCTCGACCGTGACCGGTAGTGACGAGGACCTGGAGCTCCTTCGTCCCTATCTTCACGAGCTCCAGGTAAACGGAAAGCCGTGCAGGGTGCTTCGTGACAGTGCAGCGACGATGGACGTTGTTCATCCGTCGTATGTAACGACATCCGATTTTACTGGAAAGGTAGTTTGGATCAAGCAGCTGCTCGAAAAGCACAGTGTCTGTCTGCCTATGGCGACGGTAAGGATAACTGGCCCGTTCGGAGAGCTAGTGACAGAGGCGGCTGTCTCGCAAACAGTCCCGTTGGAGTATCCTTATTTGTTTTCTAACCGGTCAGAATTCCTGCTGCGCGAGAGGGGTCAACAACTGGGAGAGGGACTAGTTCAGTCAGGTACGAGGTCCAAATCGCGTCAGCTCGCCCCTTTGTTGACGAGTGATCCAGAGCCAGAGGCAGCTGTCGGGGAGCAGGCACTACCAGAGTTCGAGGCAGAGAAACGGGATGAGAGGGACCAGGTTGTAGAACAGCCTGACCTCGTAGCACTAGAAAGTGTACGCCGTCCCAACGAACCGGCGGAAAAGGCGGAGGAAGACGGGATCAGTGAAAGATCTCTCGTAGCTCCGGCGTCACGTAACTTTGGTCCTCTGCTACGAGTAGACAGAGTGTCTTTGACAGTCGAGCAGAAGAGCGACCCTAGTGTGTCAGGGTTTCGCGGTACAGCTCAGGAGATTGCTAGGACCAATGTGACGGGGCATGAAAAAGGCGGATTGTTTTATCGGCGCTATAAGGACCGCATTTTCACGTCTAGAAATCACGTGAAAATCGATCACTACGACTTCAGGGCAAGAAAAAGGAAAGGCAAATTTAACGGCAATGCCGATGGGTTGAGCAGATTTTTCTGGCATCACGAAAAACAGTAGGGATGATCTCAGAGGTCTTCGTCATCCACGGGAATGAGGATCTAAGTGGGGGCACTTCGTTAAAACCCCAAAAGGACCTCACAAATTGCAAAGAGTTTTTGTCTTTTGTATTTTGTTCATTGTGACCTCGTTGGAAAAATGAGTTTTGTTTTGGCGACAGCGGGTCAATTCGCATTGTTTTGGCAAATTATGGTAATCCGTAATCCAGTCTGGCGGGTCTCTGGCGAATTCCGAGCGTTTGACTGCGGTGTGGCGTGGTGTTGTGTGGGACGTTTCCGCTAATGCCTCCGTTGTAAGAGGTTTGGGAGTTTGTTGGGTGCTTGCAGCGTCTTCTCAAGGCCTACTCCAAGCCCACCTCTTCAGGCCAGCGATTGTACCACCGGTAGTGGTGCAAAACTATCGATAGTACTATCGATAGTATCGATAGTTGCCAGAAATCTGACTATCGATAGTAAAAAAACTATCGATAGTACTATCGATAGTCGACTATCGAAAAACTATCGATAGTACTATCGATAGTCGACTATCGAAAAACTATCGATAGTACTATCGATAGTCGACTATCGAAAAACTACCGATAGTACTATCGATAGTCGACTATCGAAAAACTATCGATAGTACTATCGATAGTCGACTATCGAAAAACTATCGATAGTACTATCGATAGTCGACTATCGAAAAACTATCGATAGTAGTATCGATAGTTGACTATCGAAAAACTATCGATAGTACTATCGATAGTCAACTATCGATAGTAATATAGATAGTCGACTATCGAAAAACTATCGATAGTACTATCGATAGTCGACTATAAAAAAACTATTGTTAGTAGACTATCGTAAAACTATCGATAGACGACTATCGATAGTCGACTATCGAAAAACTATTGAAAGTCGACTATCGAAAAACAAACGATGTACTATCGATAGTTGACTATCGAAAAACTATCGATAATAATACCCATAGTCGACTATCGCAAAATTATCGTTAATCGACTATCGGAAAACTATCGATAGTCGACTATCGTAAACCTATCGATAGTACTGTCGACAGTTTACTATCGATATTTTTGCGACACTAGTAGTTTGCGTCGCTCCCTCTTCTCTTTTTATCGCTTTATTTTTTCAAATGGGACACCAACTAGCCCAAGCACTTACCATCCCAACTTTGGTTCAGCTTTCAGTGATGACGAAGACGGGAGTTTGGGCGAAGAGAGGAGGAAGGGAGACGGAGCGGCGGTGCGGCAACTGTGTTCGCTCCGCACGCGAATACTACTACAAATGAGCGCCAAACTTCGCGGCGAGCACGCATACGGCGCCAGCTTTGGCGGCACTAATGCCCCTGAATAAGAAATGTAGCAACATCTCCATCCTCCTCTGACGCCCACACCTTTTAACTTTATGTTGTGCTTTTCTACACCCGCGCGTCGACTGTAGTGCCTCCTGGATCGGCCCAAGATAGCTGACGGTCTTCCTAAACTTGAGTCAGAGATCAGTCAAAGGCTGAAAGACACGCAAATACATCCACACAGGCTTAAAGCGTACTGTCACGTTCTACCAGCCTCGAAGAATGTGCCAAAGAAAGACGATGAAAGCCGTGACGTTGCACAGTCGGCGTTATTTGATTGGCGACATGAGCTCATAGCACTGCACCCGACCGCATAGACATTTCTTTTCTGTGCTCGTCCCTCATGCACACTCTAAATTGTTATATTTTGCTATTTCGCGCTCACACGTCGACTGTAGCGCCGCCTGGATCGGCCCAGGATAGCAGGCGGCATTGCTCGAAAGGATGTCGCTACGTTTCTGTAAAAGGCTTTAGGCGGCACTAGCTGGCGCGTTCTGTAAGAGTCGGCGGGCGCCCTTTCTACCGCGGAAAAAACACAAAAATAAAAATAAAAGTACCCCACTGTTGCAAACCTAAACTATGCGGTAGCCCGCAGAACCTGGCTGGACCTCGAAGAGAAGCAGGCAAAGAGGGACCCGCTGCCCGCGTTCGAGGTTCTTGCGTTCTGTTCGTGTGGTCGGTGTGGTATCGTGTCGACCGACCCGGCAGATTTTGGCGACTGCTCGACGTCCATCGTGCCAGCTCAAACAACCAGCCTCGTGACCCTAAAACGATTTGTACTGGTAAGCGGAAACATGCATTTTACCGCAACTCGTTATGTTCACCTGAAGTTTCGTTTTTATGACTGCGCTTCCTCTGATCCACTTGAACAGGCCACGCGTCTATTTTTGCTCCTAATCTTGTGGACCTCAAAATGGTGCTATATTTAAATGAAGTGATGCTGATTAATTCTTTTTGCTCAATTCAAGGGACCCATCAATGCACAAATATTCTAGGGGCAGGGAGTGTCTTGGCTAATTGAGAAGATTCGAATGCTAATGTGTTGTGGGTGCAGGAAAGGACACTAAAGAAAGTCCTTAAAGAACACATGCAAAGGAAAAATACACTTTTTTTTAAGCAGCTGGGTTGGGAAAAGGAAGTCATAAAACAAATTTACAACGAAAAGGAAAAAAAAATTTAGAGCTATATTTACTGCGCGATACGAATTTGTAGTTGACGCCCGCGGGCGCCGCGGAAAAGTGGCCGCTATTTATCACGTGACTGGCCGCTATTTGTCTCGTGGTGCTTGCGCTCTTTCGGAAGCTTCCTATGGTCTCTAAACGTTAATTATTCAGCTTCGTTTGAAGTGCAACTAGAAACCAAGATTATTAAGTAACTTTTAGAGCCCAAAGGAAGCTCTGAAAAAGCGCAAGCAGACGTGATAGACCTCTGTGCCGTTTGGATGACGGCGGCGGCGCCCCGGAGCAGACGAACTTGCGCGGCGGCGGTGGCTCCGGCGGCGTGGAGAAACGCGTTGAACCGGCGGCGCCCGCGCACCACGCTCAGCGTGAGGCGACGGCGTGACTTTGAGGTGGCAGCGGCGCCGCGCGACAGCGCACAGGTCTGCCACGTGACCCGCGGCGGCTCCCGCGGACGCCTGTTACAAATTCGTTTTGCGCCGTAAATATAGCTCTAAACATTTTTTCTTTGTTTTAATTTTGTTTTATAACGTTCCTTTTTCATCTAGGCTGCTTAAAAGGAGAATTTTTCCTTTGCATGTGCCCTTTAATATTTTGATAGACTTAAAGTTATTTTGCAACGTCATAAAAACAAGAAAATACACGTTTCTTAAAAAATGTTATTTTTTCTATTTTTATCTATAGCTATTGGCGTGCGGAATGCCGAAGTCAAAAGCAGAGATTTGGGATTACTTCACAAAAGATGCGACAAGTGGATATGCAAAGTGCACTTTGTGCAAAAAGGAATACAAGACAAGTGGAAACACTTCAAATTTAAGAGACCATATGAAACGAAGCCATGCCGGATCATCGTTTCACCAGGACCGGGAAGAGCGAGAGCCCGAGGAAGTTGGAGACTCGCGAATGGCTGTGGCAGGCCCCTCAAGGCCGAAGCAAAGCAAGTTACATTCATTTGTAGCTGAGAAAGCCACGCAGTACGGGGACCAGACTGAAAAGAAAAATAAACTTGACAAGGAATTGGCCCTGATGATAGCTAAAGACATGCAACCATTTTCGATAGTCACCGACAAGGGATTTCAAGGCTTCTGCCATGCGCTAGACCCCAGGTACAAGTTGCCAAGCCGAACGCAGATTTCAAGCATTCTTCTACCTAACTTGTATGACGAAGCCAAAACAAGGTTGCGAGACATGCTGACAGAAGCAAGCGATTGTGCCATAACAGCAGACATGTGGACATCATGCACAACTGACAGCTACGTCACTGTCACCTGCCATTTTGTGCAAGACACAGTTCTGCGGTCTGCAGTGTTATCAACTGCGGTTTTTCACGGAGCTCACACTGCAGAAAACGTGGCCCAGGCCATCGCAGGTGTGGCAGAAGACTGGGGTATTCGAGAGGCGATCGTTGCGCTTGTCACAGACAACGACAAGAGGATGATTCTCGCGTCCCGGCTGCTCAACATCGAGCACCTACCGTGCTTCGCTCACACGTTGAACTTAACAGTCCAGGATGGACTAAAAAGCAGTGATGAACTCAACGACGTTTTGTTGAAATGCAAGAACATTGTGCGTCATGTGAGGTCGAGTTCCATAGCTACCACCAAACTCCGAGAAGAACAAGAGCGCGCTGGTAAAGTACCGCCGTTGAAACTCATGCAAGAAACTCAGACGCGATGGAACAGTGTTCTATACATGCTGAAGAGGATCTTAGAAGTTGGGGAGGCGCTAACGTTGACGTTGACGAAGCTACCCCGGGCGCCAAGTCCTTTGTCAGCAGAAGATATCATGCTCATCGAAGACGTTGTCCAGATTCTGGACCCTTTCGAGGAAGCCACAAAATTGCTGTCTGGAGATCAGTACACCACCGTATCTCTAATCGTTCCTGCTGTCTGCGGCATCGCAACAGAGTTGAATGAGCGCATTGAGCCTGCACTGAAAACCGCTGTGGCCAAAGAAGTGCTCCGAGACTGCGTTTCTGCTTTGCATAGAAGAATGGACGCTTACGAGAAAACACGCCTGACTGCATGTGCTACGCTGCTAGATTCAAGAATGAAAGAACGAGCTTTCCTGGACAGCATGAACGCAGAGCGTGCCAAAGCTGGTTTGATTGACGAGTTAGACCGGCGAATGTCTCAAAACAGTCCTTCTAGCGAAGCGAGACTCCCGGAACACCCGGAAGCTTCTATAGAAGCTACACAAGAAAGGCGGATTTTGGGGTTCCTAGACAAGCGTGACCGGGAGCCTGTAACTCCCACCTCAAACTCGGAGCGGTTGCTTCGGCAGTACCTTGAGATGCTGCCACAGGGGATAAACACGAATCCACTAGAATTCTGGCGTTCAAACAAAAGCACCATGACACCACTGTGCGAAATGGCTCTCAAGTACCTGTGCGTGCCAGCAACCTCCGTGCCAGCAGAACGGGTATTCTCAGCTGCTGGTCAGATTGTTTCAGACAGGCGGAGCAGGCTCAAGGGCAAGAATGTCGACATGCTGATATTCCTTCATCAGAATTGTTGGCTGTCTCAAAACTGAGTGCCGTGCAACGAACTGTTTGAATTTTTGAGCTTGAGGCAAAGAATTATATTTAAACAGTATTTCATGTATCTCAATGTTACTTTGTCTGAAGAATGGTAAAAATAAGCCATCATTCACTGACCCTGTTTGTTTAGTCTAAACTTGTTATGCCGTACGCATTTTAGGTTTCCACATCGGAATCTCTATATCGATGTTATTATTTATTCACTCATAAATACTCTAACGATAAATTACGACGGTGTTTTATTTTGTAGGCCGCATTTTAGGTCAATAGGAAATTACTTAAAACTGTATATTCTCTAAAAAAAACATTCTAAAGCGTTAATCGTAATGTTTTAAGTCCAACTGTGTTCAATCATTTCCACCTATATTTGTTCTTCAACTCATCGAAATGGGTGCAGAGACTAGAGGCGCGATGTTTGGTGGTGTGTCTGCTTTCTTTATCGGTTAGCAAAACGAAAAAAATTTCGCACATCAGGAAAACGTCAAAAGTTGTATAATTACGCCGTATAACATATCAAAGATTTTCATCAACGGCAATTTATAGTGTTCAGAAATATGAAGAAAAAAAAAAGGTTTACCATGTGGTATTAGAAATATTAAACATGAACTACATGACAGTTGGCCATCGATCTGACTATCGATTGCACTTTTGATTATCAATCAAAATCCGACTTGCGACAGTATTTATTTTGTCGTAAAACCAGCCTTGTACGCGTCACTAAGTAAAGAATTACTTTTGCAATTACTCGTGATAAGTTTCAATGCATTACCCTACAATTACACTGCCATGAAAGTGGCTGCTACATACGCAAAGTAATCAGTTACTTTCGCGGCGTTACCTTGAACATGCGAAAATTGCTAATTATAATGGAGCGAATAATCCACCCCATTTTTAACTAAAATGCATATAATAACCCCCTCAAAATGTAGTGCCGATTAAGAAAAACATTTAGAGCTATGTTCTCCGTTAGGAGTTTGTGTTCGAGCAAATATGCTCCCGGTTATTATTCAAAGTTTGAACTTTGAATAATAACTCCCTGTTATTATATCAGTCTGAACCCAAGCCACGGAAAATGAGCCTCCTTCCCGCTTCGCCTGGAAGCAGTGATATATCCTCCTTTTTAGTTACTTTTCTTGTTCGTTTGTCAATTTATTGTGTAATAACGGGGAGCATATTTGCTCGAACTAATGGTGCAAAACTATCGATAGTACTATCGATAGTCTCCATAGCCGCCCGAAAATCTGACTATCGATAGTAAAAAAAAGTATC